>RQTK01001288.1:0-17245 GCA_003991915.1 Elysia chlorotica
TAGAAATTATATCTAAAATATTGATCTAATGCCTCTCACTAATCAATTGAATCTAAGGATTTTTAATTCTAGCATTGGATCTGTGGTGTTTTAGCCCAATGCTAGACGACAGACCTGCACCAACCCTTGGGGGCCCTGATATGTTACAAAGGATGCAGGCATTCAAGGCACACCCAACTAATCATGAATAGGTCCCTACCTGTCGTCCACCACACTCCTCCCCCTCCTATCAAAAGAATGAAAAAGAGAGTAAGGCAGCATATACCTTTCCTGACCAGCAAAAGGCACCCACCAAATGCTGAAAGAGACTCCCCTGGCTCAGTCAGTCTCCCCGACTACCCTGCAACCAGCGAGCCGCCTCCAAACAACAAATGGCAGAATCTCCCCCAGGTCCGGCCACACCGCGACCCTCCAAGAAATTGCTACCCCGCCATCTGTCACTGGATCCTCCCCACTCCAGTCAGCACTCCGCTGCCCTGCGACCTGGCAAAGGAATCCCAACGACAGCCAGACCCTCATTTTCACCCCTCATCAATTTGGAAGAGAAGTTGAGACAACCAACCTTATCAGGTCCGACCAACCCGCGGTTGTTTCCATCGCAACCATCAAAGGCCTCCTAACAGCAAAGGGTCTAAAACAAAAGTGAATGGATTTACTCGACCACTTCTGACACCAGTGTGGTGTTTTAGCCCAATGCTAGACGACAGACCTGCACCAACCCTTGGGGGCCCTGATATGTTACAAAGGATGCAGGCATTCAAGGCACACCCAACTAATCATGAATAGGTCCATACCTGTCGTCCACCACAGATCTATAGATATAGATCTAGACGGAGGCTAGAATCTTCTTTAAATCTAGATTCCAAATAGATCTTGTGGTGGACAACAGGCAGGGACTTATTCATCATTAGGTGGGTGTGACTTGAATGCCTGCATCCTTTGTAACATATCAGGGCCCACAAGGGTTGGTGCAGGTCTGTCGTCTAGCATTGGGCTAAAACACTACAATGATGTCAAAAGTGGTCGAGTAAATCCACATTCACTTTTGTGTTTAGACCCTTTGCTGTTAGTGTTAGGGACTCCAACAGCCATTGATGGTTGTGATGGAAACAACCGCGGATTGGTCGGACCTGATAAAGTTAGGGCCTCAACTTTTCCAAATTGATACCAGGGATAAAAATGAGGGTCTGACTGTAGTTGGGATTCCTTTGCGTTTGCCAGGTATGTGTTGACTGGAGTGGGAAGGATTCAGTGACAGATGACAGGGTAGCAATTTTGTGGAAGATCACAGTGTGGCCGGCCTCAGAGAAGATTGTGCCATTTGTTGTTTTGAGGCGGCTTGCTGGTTGCAGGTTAGTCGGGGAAGACTGACTGAGCCAGGGGAGAATCTTTCAGGATTTGGTGGGTGCTTTTGCTGGTCCCATGGGTTTGTGACAGGAAAGATATGCTGCCTTACTCTCTTTTTCATTCTTTTGATAGGAGGGGGACAGGTAGGGATTCATTATTAGTTGGGTGTGCCTTGAATGCCTGCATTCTTTGTAACATCAGGGTCCTCAAGGGTTGATTCAGGTCTTTTCTAGCATTGGGCTAAAAGTAAAACACTACAATCTAGATCTAGTCTAGATTAGATCATAAAACCCATGATGGCCATAATTATTAATCATTATTCACAGCAAGGCTTCTAATAACTACAAAAATTATTCCCAGGATGCCATTAAAGAAACCTGTACCATTACTACCAATAAACTGTGAGAGTGTCCAATTTTGAAATGAAGAGGTTAGATCTCGATAATATAGAATATAAACACCATCACAAGCCTGGCTTGTTTGAAGGAGATCTAGAACCCAAGGCCCACTGCTCTGGTTGTAGCAGCTTCAGTATTCAAGTCTGAGCTGTGCTGGGTGGAGAATGGATCATTTAGTTGGGAGTGCCCACAATATGCTCAATGTATGCAAATAGTTCCTCAATAATTTCTGTCTATAAATTTTGTGTTAAATTTGCGCCAGTATTTTTTGTCCAAAGTAAACACACTTTGTTGTTTTGGTTTGAAAAACAATTCTTTCTGCATTCTTTAGAATTTTATCTTTTTTTTTCCAGAAAAGATTGGATGCTAAATTTCGGAAAAGGTTGAAACGCCGCCTTCACTATGGAGATATGGCAGATCTGGATGTTCCGTCTTTGCCTTTGACAGGTATAGCATTATAAATTTGAGATCTGTGGAAGGCTCAAAATTGCTTACAAATGTTGATTTTTTAAAATCACAAATTAACCTTCCATTTGAAGCTTTTAAGACAAACAATGCTTTATGAGTATATATATGATGTTAGTATATATATTTGTTAAAAGTGTGGATATTTATTTTTAATATTTAAAAAAGTACTATAAAATAAGGTTTATAAATGCAAATATGATTCATAAATAAAATTAGAGTTTCATATTTTTCAAAGGAATTCATGTACTATATATAAGATTGCTAAATAACATTTCTGCATTTCTTCCATTGACTAGAATTTTCTGTGGACTACTTTCACGATAGCGCTCCTGAAAAACTTGGACATGTGGATATGGAAATGGCGTCAAACATTGTGAAGTATGCCACAGTTCGTTTTTTTTACAAAATCTTATTTGCACCTGTAAATGATTCAAGTTTTCAAAGAACCTTTTAAAAATTTATTTTTTTAAATGAACTTTTAAAGGAGTTATCCATGTTTTGAACGATATTGTTTACATTTTAAAAACGTTTTTTTTTCTTCTTTGGGTGTGTTATTTTCAATCAGGCAGAACAAGGTGACCCCATGCTCTATGGTGGTTTCGGTGCTCTATGCAAGGCGACTTCGGCAAAGGAACAGGCAATATCTGGATTCTATATCTTCCTCAGATGTCTTTTTCATTTCAATGGTAATTTAAACAAAAAAATGAAATATGGCAGATTTCACAAAATTGGTACACTGAGGTGGTGCTAACTTTCAAGTTGTATTTGAGATAATATGTTGATACATTCTTTTATTGTTTTATATACATGTATTGTTTGTGTATTGAAGGAGCTAGAAAAGCAACCAAATTGAGTGTTAAAGTATTTTTCCCTTTCTTTTCGATTTTAAATGTGTTCATATCGTCGATTTACGGATGAACCAAATATCCCATTTTGAGGGACCTTATTGTTGTTGACAAAAATAAGGCCTAAATTGGACAATTCTTCCTTATTCGATACTGCTGCATTAAAAGCAAGTAATAGGCTTTGAAAAAATGTCAAAATCCAGTTCCTTGAGTTTATCATCGAGAATCTAAGAGCTGTTAAAAATACCCTTTGTTATCATCACGTGTGCATCCGATCTTCTACTCTAGACCTAGGCTTCTATTTTAAGGAAAGATGCCAAAGATACTCCTCTCGTTTAAAAACAAGAAAGACCTATATAAATAGAATGCGCAGATGTCCAGAAATCGGGGTTTTGCACTGATGACGAAGAATTAAACGAGATTTTACATTCCAAGGGGGTGTGCTTCCAGCTAAAACAACAATCGGAACCGCGTTTCCGGACTTTCATTTTCGCTATTATGTGACTTTGTGCCCAGGAACAAGCATAAAATACAATCGTTCTGTATCAAACTTCCTTGTAAACATCGGAGCTCTTCTTGTTTTGCGGTATTTAGAGTACTATAAGTAATTTTAAACCTGTGCATCGTATCGACAGTATGAACGTCAATATGAACTACAGAGGCCTTAGATCTACGGGCCGATTAAGTTTCTTTTTTTTAGCTCTTTAGGACATCTTAATTGCAACTAACTTGAAGAAACGTAAAATTGGGCGCATATTTTAACTGAATGAATTAAAAAAAACTTTTAATAAAAAAAAATATACATGATTAGCTCGCATTAACAAAATAAGAAAACAAAAGTGTTGAGGTCACTCACATTTCAGGGGAGGTAATTAATTTTTAAGGGTCAAGGGAAATAACTTAACGTTTGAATATATCTCATTTTACGCATTAGTTTTGAGGTCTTTAACAATGTTTTAATCTTGCAAATGTATTTATTAATTTTAAGAAGCCTCAAATCTTGAAATTAAAATAATTATTAAAACAAATTTATTCTATGTTTTTTTTTTAAGTAACTCATTTTAATCA
The DNA here is from genome assembly GCA_003991915.1 of Elysia chlorotica. Taxonomy (NCBI): domain Eukaryota; kingdom Metazoa; phylum Mollusca; class Gastropoda; family Plakobranchidae; genus Elysia; species Elysia chlorotica. The sequence continues at coordinate 4,127 of RQTK01001288.1, forward strand.
TGTGCTCTCTTCACTTACCTTCATCAAACCCAGGAATTAAATTATTGATGTTATAAAGCAAACTTCAAATTTAAATTTTTCGAAAAGTAAAAATGTGTAGCTAAAACTAAGTACAGTGAAAGAACCAGCTTTTAAAGACCTTTAATTTGATGTATAATGTAACTATATTGCTGAACATTTTTCCCTATCCAAAATTGGGATATTTCTGGGTTCATTTTTTGAAATCTGCCATATACAATACTTAAATGTCATTAAAGTATGAAGTGGTTATTATCTCTTTTCACCACTTTTTTTAACCTAATGTGCAGTAGTTGTTTTGTTGTTGTTTTTTAGTTACCCAATGAAAGGACCATCATCATGTTTTATTTTCAAACTGCCTTCTCCAAATTAAGGGGGAAGTGTAAAACGATGGAATTTATTTATGTTGGGGTTGAGGGGCATATATTATTGTAAACGCAAAGAGTTAAAGAGGGCATTTACAATATTTTTCCTTCTAGCTCTTTCATCCAGTTAAAAAAGATAATATATGCACTAGAAATAGGAATCCAATATTTTGTTGTTATTTTATTAAGATGATGGCCAGCAAGTACATGTACGACGAGGGAACGGACGATGAAGTTTACAATGATGAGTGGGCAGCCAGCGTTGACCAAGAAGTTTGTGATGTCAACAAAATGGAGATGGACTTTCTGCAGGCTATGGTAGCACACACTTTTGGTTTTTTATTATTTTTATTTTGGCTATTTGCATGATTGGTTTGATGGAATTAAAGAATTGAAAGTAGAAAAAAAAGACTGTCAAGATAGAAAAATATTTACACCATCAATTTTTCTATGCAGGCCTTTATAGGCCTTTAGATCTAATTTCTTTAAATTTTATATTTCAAAACTTTTTTGTGTTGATTTAAGTACATGTAAAGATATTCTTGAAATTTTTATTTTTTATTTCCTTATTAGGACTGGGGATTGTTTGTGCGCCCTGAAGAATTTGAGGAAACGTTAGATGCTATAGAGAAACGGTAAGGACTAGACATGAACAGACCTTCTTCTTGATAAGGGGTTGAAACTAATAGACTGCTGGAATTGTTTTCTTAAAGATAATACTTGGAGTCAGGTTTTTCAAGTGTTCTCTATTTCCTTTAAAAAAAAAATTTTTAGAGATAAGGGGCATTGTAGGCTATTCTTTATTTAAATGAACATTTTGTCACAGTTCATCTTAACATTTTTATTTTTCCTCCATTTTGACTTATGTGATTTTAAACTAATTGGTAGAGACTTAAAAGAGTGAATACATCTTTAAATTTGTAATGCATATCAGCGCACTCACAGTGGTACGTTTATGGCATATGTGAGATATACATGTATGCCAAAATAAAAGTGATATAAGGTTGTAAAGGCGGAGATTATGTGAGATCTTTCTAACTAAACTTTCAGATTTAAAATTCACTAATAGATTTTTGAAATAAAATATGTTTTTATTGTTTATCTCAAAAGTAGCGAAAACGGCTTATGTGGAAATCGTAGCATATTGACAATATGCTTGAAAGGCTTACGTAATTGTATAATTCATCACTGAGCTTCATAATATACATCATCAGGTTGGCTCTAAAGGAAGGACTCAAACGAGGCTGGTTCACCTACGCTGAACTTGATGTGCTCATGGGACCGGATTTAATCAGCAGCATTTGTTGTGGTCTGGCCTCGGATGTCTCTAAAGTGAGTGATTTGTCTAAATAAAGACAATTGTGGTTTGGCTTTGGGAGTTTCATGGAAAAAACACACTAATAAATGAAAGGATTTGATTTCCAATTTTGTAATCTCCATGTTTATAGATGGTCAGAATAATTTCCATCTTTTTGTTTTCTCTACCATTGAATTGATTACTGTAATTTTTGTTTTGTTTTCAATTTAAATCATCTGAGTAGATTAATGCTCATTTTTCAAAAACCTGACTCAGTGCCCCAATAGTGTAAAATAATCTTTATAAATCTATTGATGTTTTGATGCATGATTCAAAAAATCTTTTTTTATAAGCCCCAATGGAGTGTAGATTTTTATTTGTTTTATTAAAGATGCCGGCGCATCTGAATGAGTGATATATTTTGTTTTGTTTCCCCCCAGTTTCTGGCTACACTGTCGGCAGCGTATGTGACTGGTCTGCTGAGCATGCTTGGATCCGTCGCTCTCGCCACACAGGTATCCGGCCCTCTCTCCTCTGCAGCAGTTGCTCTGATGGCACTACACTCCTTCCCATCTACCTTGTCTCCGCTAGGCAACAACCTTGACCTGCTGCCGATATCCCGCCATGATGCGGGGCTGTGTGGTGAGCGATGTCCTGGATTGGCCAAGATTGTCGACGGCGATCTACTGGTTGAGTTAAACGGGCAGGAAATCAACGGCACTGGTGTCATGGATGGTTGGCCCTTGGACAAACAGGATAATATGAACAAATCTTTGTTGCACGGTTCAGGCCAAAACTTTGGCAATAACCCAAGCTCTGGGGATAGGAATGCTCAGGCTGGAAGGAAACTTGGCTCTGATCTGAACAACGTGGCATGGATAAAGGAAGAGAATGATGGTTTTAACTCTGGAGTGGGCATTTACGATGGAGAAACGAAAGGAAGCGAGACGTTGTTGGCACCACCCTCCCCACATGTCACCTCGTCGCTGTGGTCACTCTGGTTCCTGGACTCGCTTCTCTCTCAGATCTGGTCGCTGACGTCGGGTCTCAAATATCAAAACTTCAGGAAAAGGTCCAGGGCAGGTTTGAACGGATGTCGGTTTAGAAAGTTGCACCAAGACGGTGTTTTGAATGGTCGAGACGCAAAATGTTTAAATGTCGGCGGATCCTCTGGTGATATGTCCCCATCACGATGCAGCAAATCGCCATTGTTTCGCCGTCGGAAGCTCTGCCATGGAAAGGCTTTGAGTGGCAAGATTTGTTTAGCCAGGTGCGATTCTACCCCAGCAGCAAGGATTGAACAAAGAGCCGAAGATCAATATTATCCTGACGACCCGGCAACATCCACCGAGGAGAGCTCTCAAAACGTCGGTGAACCTTGTGGACTGTGTACTTGTAACGCCTGTAGCTCCCGTGGTATTCTACTGTCCGGTTATGATGATGATCAGTCAGACCCACACAGAACGGCTTGTCGGGGCTTCCACTTTCGAAAGACATCTGATCCGCATTCTTCCAGTTGCGCCGATGCTCTCGGCCCCAGGACAGAATCAGACCGGTGCCCGCACGGCCATGGTTTTCGTGATGTGGCCTTCCCGGGCCGTGCTGTCTTTCCTGGCCAACATCAGACCATCGCCGGTGCCCCCAGGACCCCCGAGCCTGGAGGTAGAATCCACGCCCATCATCAGGACGATCCGGCGCTGACCCAGGCCTATCTGTTGAACCTTCCCACCAGTCTGTTCTCAGGGGTCTACCGCATGCTCCAAGTCGCTTGAAGGGTTTTCGTTTTGTCACATTTATGGAACAGCCAAGGAAAAGTGCTATATTGAAGGAATTTTCTGTTTTTAGAGGTACTATATAGCAAAATGGGTTGTTTTCTCATGTTCTGTATTTGGACAAATTTCTTTAAAAAATCTTTTTAGTAGAGATAGTTATAAAAAAATGATTAAGTCCATGAAACAACATAGACTTCAGTCTAAGGGCAATTGAAAGTGTTCTCCTTTTTCAACTTTTTTTTTGTCAGTTTGAAAGTGCAGTTGGGTATAAAAAAAATGCATACATTGACATGAAAAATCTTCAAGAAAATGTTTAAAGATTCAGTTGTTTTAAGTATTAGACCCACTGTAGTCAGGCTGATTTTGTCAAGGGTTAATAGGCAGAAAATCTTCACCATTTCATTGATAATGGTATTGGTTTTTGGTTTATGCATATTTCTTCTATCATGTATTAGTTCTACAATAATATTATTTTAAAAAAAAAGAGAGAGATGTGCAGAATTATATTCGGCTTTGTCAATATATTTTGCTAGCCTCATAATTTGCACGCTAGTTCAATACTCTCCATAGAAGCATATAACAAATTTTGGTTCTTACCTATTTGGATTGTTTTAATTTTTTTTTACCTTTAATCAATAAAACCATTGGTGTGCTGTCTTGCCGTAAAACACTTGTCATAATTATACTCTGTACACTGTTTAGCTTTCCATAAGATACCGAAGAAGGAATATGTTTGCAGTTAAACCTTGAAAAGAAGCAAAGACAAATGTCATTAATAATTCAGTTTATTGGGGTCAGAAAGTTGTTTTCAACGCTAGAAGCCAAGGTTTCAGGAAAATCAAAATTTGAAGGACTGATAAAAAGTCATTTAAGTATAAATATAATTTGTTTTGTACCTTTTTGAGTAATACTTCAAATCAAAATGATCATGGTAGTTGATATTGGTTTACCAAATGATTAATCAACTAGTTTGAGTTATTTTTTATTGACATTGTATCCTAAGGCTTCTTTGAGACTGTTATGAAATGTTGATTCTAACATTTTTCCTGAATTCAATTATAATGGGCTAATACTATTAACCTTTCTTGGTTAGAATATTTTTAATTTCATATTTTCTTTGAAAGGCCACCTTATTTTAACATTGACATGGTATCCCAAAGCTTACAATATACCACATTATTTTAGCCCTTATTTCTATTAAAGTCCTCATGGCTATCTTGTTACCATAATGTGTAATATTTCTTAAAAAGTGCTTCAGAAGTTGTCATGTTGCTAACAAAATGGTCTATCTAACAATCAGTAATCTTTAGAGAAACGAAGGAAATTTTTTATATTGTCTTTTTTTTAAGTAGGTGATTTTAAAATTTAAGTAGGTGATATTAAAATTGGTCGAGTCGATTTTTTCATGAAGGATAGATAGATAGAAATTGTTCAAAGATTTTCATGGTGGGTTAGTCTTGCTTTGGTCTATCTGTGAGTTAGACCATTATATTAGCAGGGTGACGTTGTGAGCCACTGTAGCCAAAATCTAACTCCAAGCCTTGTCCAATGAACTTTTGCCTGATCTTCCCACATAACAGCATGTGAACTTCTCTTGGTGAGAGGAAATAAAATCTGTGCTATGTATACCTAATATGAAAAGTCTTGTGTTTGTTTAGAAATTGTTGTTGTTGTTGTTGAGTTGGTTTAACGTCTAACATCAGCACTATATAGGCTATATTGTGGACGGGTCCCAAGACTGACGTCTGACAATTTCATGTGCTGTCACACACGAGACAGGGCGGGGATACCATGACTCTTGTCTCAGCCGGTCGCATTAAACTGACTCAGACCCAACTGGTAGGGAGCGCAAATCGCCAGGGCTCGAACCCGAACCTTTTGCGTCTGAAGCCGATGTTCTAGTTTACCCCAGGACTACCACGCCCTCCATGTTTTGAAATACATGTAGCTCACTTGTATTGTTGTTTTTGGTTCATTTACTAATTAAATATTATAAACTGGAAGCAACTTATGAGCTTCAACGTTTGCCTTTGCAGTTTATGTTTACAGTAGGCATATTAACCCTGAAGTCAGTTCTGCAGGGAATTTAAGGTCCCTAGCCAGTTACAGAAGTTGTAACTGTCACAAAATTCAATTCAATATTTAAACTCATCTCTAACCTGATTGGAGTTAACTTAGAGTTAAACCCTAATGACATGCAAACATACTTTGATGTTTTTTTTTTTTTATAATTTAAAAGCATACTTTTGGGATCATAGTTTTATATATACTTGTACACTATTCATCAGAAACTTTGTTTTGTTGGTTTGTTTTTAACTGGAGTCTGAGATAATCTATATTTTATTTTTTTTTAATAATGAATTTTAAAAAAAATCTTTGACCATTACAACCTGAGACTGTAGTCCAAGAATTTCAAGAACTACAACAGGTACCTACTGATATCTCATACTCATAGAGCCATAAAAAACGATTTTCCTGATTTATTTTTAACTGTATATATCTCTTGACCTCATTCATTTCCATACAATCAGTAGACTAGTACCACAAATAAAATAATTTATATTTGTATACAAATATCGTTGAATGCTTGGACAAGATGTCCATACTTTTCCATACTCTGTCTCTGTCTCTCTCTCTCTCTCTCTCTCTCTCTCTCTCTCTCTCCTTCTCTCTCTCTCTCTCTCTCTCTCTCTCTCTCCTCTCTCTCTCTCTCTCTCTCTCTCTCTCTCTCTCTCTTTTTCTGTCTGTGTGTCTCTCTTTCTATCTCTATCTCTCTATTCTCTCTCTCTCTCTCTCTCTCTCTTTCTCTCTCTCCCATCTCTTTCAATCTAAATCTTATTCTTTTGCAAAGTCTGAATGTATTTTATTCTCGTCTTAGTTATACATCTATGTTCTTTTCTCCAAACATTTAGCTACACTTTAGAAACAGCAATTATACTGCTCACAGATTGTTTTGTCACTTGAATTGATCAACATGTACAAGTATTTTGGTACAATGTACAATGTATAGTCCTTACAAATATTGCAATTTAACATTAAAAGAAAAATTACCATCACTACGGTTTATTATCAATGAACAAAAAAAAAAAAACCCATAAAGCCTAGAAGAAAATGCATCATCTATGCAATTAATAGTATACAAAAAAGAAACAACAGTATCAAGAAATAAATCATTTTGTCATTACTTTTAATTATCACTACAAACATAGAATGCATTGTGTATAACCACACAAACCAAGATAAAACTCCATCCTCTGTGCATTTATAGATAATAAACAAAATAAAGCTATTAAGGATTGTGTGTTCTTATGATCCTGGTGTGTGTGTGTGTGTGTGTTTGAAAGGGGGGGGGGAAAGTGGTTCGAGGCCTGGAGATTTCATCACCTACTGGTTGGGCCAGCACATACAACTGTCAGATGGCAGTATTGGGGTCCGTTCACAATATAGCCTATATAGTGCTGAAGTTGGACGTTAAGCCAACTCAACAAATACCACTAGTGGTTCATCATTACCAGTCAGTGTTCTGTGCAGGACCACGGGGCGATGGATGTGGAGAGAGAATAATACTAATAATAATGATAATAATAATGATGATGATGATACTACTACTACTACTACTACTACTACTACTACTACTACTACTACTACTACTACTACTACTACTACTACTAAGAAGCAGAAGAATCTATTTTGGCAACACCTTGACTACTTAGACTGGTAGTCGCGTGCGATAACATAGACACAACCGTTGTAAATGAGCATAAGTAAAGGGGACAACTGGGGATGTAAAAAAAAATAAAAAATAACAGCACTCTATGTTAGTGAGGGAGTTATTGTTATTGCACGGCTCACTGTATTATAGGCCTATTATAAACACAATGACAGACCGTGATCTTGGTTCCAAGGAGACAACTTTTTAAAACGAATTGGATTGAGAATAGCTTTATTAACCACTATAGGAACATTGAAAATAGTTAAGAACATCTAAATGGGCGACAGTTTCAGAAAATATTATTCTAATAAAAACAACAAAACTAAGTATAAAGTATAGTTAATAGTCTTTAATTGGAAATTGGAAATTATAAAAATTTTCATATTGCTGGACCAGTATCAATACAATTATTGTAAGAAATTTAAGTTTTTATTCTAAACATTATAAAGGCTTCAGCTTCCAGTGTTGCCAAAGTAAACGATAAAAAAATAATAATAAAAAAGTATTATTTTTTTTAAACTTTTACTGATACATGTACTCATCACAACAGGTCTTTGCTGATAAAAAAAGGTTTTAACCCTTTTTAAGATGAGACGCTGGTTCAGCAGGTTAGCGCTCTTGACTGGCGAACTGGAGGTTCAAATCTCCGTGCACCGACTGCACCCCTGCGTCTCTGTTTATGGTACTCCGCGACACCAAGGGCTCGTGTGGTACTTTACTAGTTCACATGTAGATAATTTATGTATATTCTTACGGGCTGGATATCATAAAGTCATATTCTACATATTGACACATGTTGAAGGTTGAAGCATTTACCATTCCAACATGGCTTGAACGTATTTAAAGTGAAAGAATATACAATGCAATTAAAATGATATTGAAAAGCGGCTCCATTTATTTCTGTATACAAAGGATTGGAGCATAAAAGAAGAGCAGTACTAGTAACTATAGACAATTAGAAGAAATTGAAGGTACATGTATTTCATTATGATTGTACAAAGAGGGTAGACAACTTTGTAAGGATGAACAGATTGTAGATGGTCTAGATATGGACAATTTGTAAGATTTTGGTTGGTTCCTTGATTTCTTTACATCCAAAAGCAGCAACTTAGCAAGCTATATTATGGACGGATCTTTAGACTAATATCTGACAATTCTACACAAAGGTATTTGTGAGGATACCAGACTCCTGTCTCAGGTAATCACATTATAGTCACAAAGACAAAGACTCAACCAGAAGGGACGAAATCAGACAGATAAATATTCCTGATCGGGTGCCGCCAAACCAAAAGCGCAGCGCTCTACCACTTATACCATCTCGCCATCTAATATGCACAAAAAAGTTAAAACATAACATGTAGCCCAATGCCTATTATGATTAAATAGAATAAAACATATGTATCTTTTCTGCAAATTGCAAAATGAGTCTCCATCAATGAGAGGTGAGCAATCGGTGAGCTGAACAGAATGTTATCCTAAAATACAAACATGTTTATAAGTGTAAATGTCGATTTTTTTAAACACTCCTCATCTTTGAAACAACAACAACAACAACAACAACAACAACAACAACAACCCAGTAAATGACTAATCAAACAAAAAATGGTGTAGCCTAAATTTTGATGATTTCTCGGGCGCCTTGTTGGTGAGAACAACATTGCTCTGAACAAAGACTCCGAAATGTAGGTGCTGTTATACTCTATGAAACTACTATTTGCCGTACGATTAGTCTGGGGTTTTAGGCCTAGTTTATAGCATGGGGCATGAATCAGCTTAACAAGCAATAAATCTCATGGTGTCATTGTGTAGAATGTCGTTTCTGATTATGTCTGTTATGTCCTCTTTTGAGGACTAGAATAAGTCGCTCCGTTTGACATAACTATTTTACTTACTCTTCTGCGAACAATAACTATTGTTTGGTGAGGTAACTACAACCTAACTTTTTAACGAGTTAGGTAACTCTTAATGAAATTATTTATTACATTCCCTATCAAGATGATTTTTCAAAATCTGATGGATCGCGTTCATAGCCGAATAATCGAAAGTCCATTTCGTATTTCTTTTTGACAGAATCTAAGATGTGCTGTGGTAAACTGCCGAAAGCCTCCGCCAGATACTTTCGCTTGTGAGCAATGCGGTCCATTCCTCGATCTTCCGCCACTTGAAATAGGTCTGTTGCGATCTGGGGAAGTGATAGAAAAATGTAAAACAGTAATTTATTATATCGTGCAAAATCAGCCATTCGGTAGTTAGACCACGGAGGCTGCTTGAGAGTGCTGATCCCGAAAGGCTAAAAATGATTCGAGCTTTTCAAATTCGACAAATTGGAAGGAAAAAATTATTAGACAAATTTTGGAGATGGTCGATCACTGAAAGAAACGTAGGAGACCATTTAAACAAAAGTCTACCAGAAAGGCGCCAATTGAAGAAAATAAAAATATACTACTGAAGTCAAATGAAAAAAATTGTTTGACCATGTAAAATAGCAACAAAACAAAAACAAAGCAAAGCCTAAAAATACAAACGAGAGCAAAAACAAATACAACAACAACAACAACAACAGCAGCAGCAGCAGCAGCAAAAACAACACCATCAAAGCAATACAACGCAAAAATACCTTACCAGAATGACTGAGGGCCTATGTTGTTATATTCTTTAATAACCTTTATCGCTCTTTGAGTTTTCATTAAAACGTTGCCCTAACAAAAGAGTTCAAGGAAATATGAGCGGTTTGGGCAATCAGTTCTGCTGGTAAAAAAAAGTTGCTGAGCAAAAATGATCTAAGGGTCACCTTGATGATCTGAGCTGGAAGCGTGTTGTCATCAATGTACGGAGCGGAAGTAGTTCCTCCAGGTATGATCCCCATGACCTCTAGAGCGTACCACAACCTTTTCCCAAGCTCACCGCCCGTAGCACACTTCAGCTTGCGCGCTTCCTGAGGTTCGGAAAAAAATACATTATGTACATACATTGTATTGTGTAATTTGTGTTATAGATCTGTGTCAACATCTTAACATGGGGAACGTGGTTTCATCAAGAGCAGGGGCGTCGGGTGGGTGGAAAACGCGTGGGGCTAACCAGTGCCTAATGTCATCAAAGAAATACGTGCATTGTATTGTGTCAACTGTGTTATAGATGTGTTAACATGTTAACACGGGGAGTGTGGTTTCACCAAGAGCAGGGGCGTCGGGTGGATTGGAAAACGGGTGAGGCTGACCAGTGCCTAATGTCATCAAAGAAATGTATGCATTGTGTAGGGTGTATTGTGTCATCTGTGTTATAGATCCGTGTCAACATGTTAACATGGGGAATGTGGTTTCATAGAGAGCAGGGGCGTCGGGTGGATTGGAAAACGGGTGAGGTTGACCAGTGCCAAATGTCATCAAAAAAATATATGCATTGTGTAGGGTGTATTGTGTCATCTGTGTTATAGATCTGTGTCAACATGTTAACGCCGGGAATGTGGTTGCATCAAGAGTAGCGGCGTCGGGTGTATTGGAAAACACGTGGGGCTGAACAGTGCCGAATGTGAACATTTTCGACATACCTATTCAAAATAAAGCCCAAATATGGTAGCTGAAACAACAAAAATAATGCAATTGTTTACATTTGTCGACAAATAATGGAGGATGTGACCGTGTTGTTGATGTAGCTCAGGTGCTCATCCCGCGTGAAGTTGCTAGAGGCGAGCACCCAAGCCAAGTTGAAGTGCTGCAGCACGAAGCGAGAGTCTGTCTGCCGAGACTCGTCCCTGATCACGTATGTCGGTTTTAGTTGGCACGGGTCGCACAGCCGGTAGAACGGGTCGTACTCGTTCTAGGGTGGAACGATACAAAAAGTGCGTGATTTCTTTATGTATAATTTAGTCCAGTGTGTGACTTAATGTACTAAGAATTACACAAATCAAGGAAATACTTGTTAGTTATGAGCTGATGTTTACCAGCGTAAATTTGTTGCCGCTATTGAACAATCTGTCAACTAAGTAAAGTTTTATAATGTCCTATAGAGTTTCGAAAATACTAAAGATTTAGAATATTTTAGAAACGAGATAGGACTTTATATAAGTAAGATGGCGATTTTGTTGTTGAAAAGAAAAGTAAACTAGAAAACCCAAGAGAATTGTGTTGCTTGTGCAAATACTCCAAAGAAAATAAACTTGAAAATAACAGCCAAAACTACTGAACATGTTCTCGAATCTGAGTCAATGTTTTATAACTTCTTGAAAATCTGTGCGTATCCACTTCATGGATAGTACTAGACTACCAAAAAGTATCCATAACCAAGACAGATCTGCACCCAGACCCTTTTAAACTACTGTAACTTCCTAATGAAGTAATATTGCACGCTTGCAAATCTTCCTACTACATGTACATCGGCTTTCTTCCACATGGTAGGGGGCGCGGTAGCCTTGGGGCAAAACATCGGCTTCCGACGCAGGAGATTCGTGGTTCGAAACCCGCTCTGGCGACTTTGTCCGCTATTATACTAAGACAGATTCACGGTATCCCTATACTTTCTCTGTGTGGCAGCACATAAACTTGCCAGACGGAAGTCTTGGGGTCCGTCCACAATATAGCATATATAGTGCTGACGTTGGAGGCTCAGAAACAACAACACTCCAACATGGCACATGTACTGCAGCTGATCCCGGAGCTGCCTATCCCGCAAGCCATTTATAAAATGTTCGTATTACGACAAAACAGTGAAAGACAATGCTTTCAAAGTACGCTCTTTGGACTTGAAGTTGGGATATAAAAACTAAATTCAGTCGTTGTCACATCAAGTAACAGATTTATCTGAGATTCGATCCGATAACGACTGAATACTTCTATTATCGGCTCATTCAGAACTAAAAGGCGCATTTGTTTTTTTCCCTATTTTTTCTTATACTTTTACCACAGTTTTGTTTTTATTTTTGAGGAGTGGTCTATCCTAAGAACTGCACAGCGTAGAAATGCCATGTGCAAAATTACCTCGTAGCTCTTCAGAGCAAAGAGAACAAACTCTTGAAACGTGACGTCCATGCCGCAGGTTTTCATCAGTTGCTTCCCCTCGGAAATTGCGGATTTTTTCGGCGGCCGCTTCGCCTCTATCTTGATGCCATTGGTGTTCCATTTCCGGGGCAACCGGAAGTTGTCCACGTACGTTTCCCAGAGTCTCTTGAACGGATCTTGCACGGCGAAGAATATTCTATGGGAAAAAGAGGAGATTAACTTGAGTCATCACTTATGCCATTCCTATGATTACATGATTGTACTATTTTATCTTTTAAAACACTTCGAAAATGTCGATCTTGCTAGTTTTGACTTTAACCAATCGATGTCTTCATTAGCAGCACTTCGCTGACCTTGAGGCAAAATATTATAATTGTCCTCTTTAACTCTTTGCACTACAGTTACAAATATATGCCTTTCAAGCCACGAGCTTATCTCTTGCTTTCTTTAATTCGTTCAACTTGGAGTCCCTTAAAGAAGTTTCATTAAAAAAAAAAGGAGCCTCCGATTCCCATATTGCCCGATTCTTATGTATAATGCAATGTTATAACTCTGCTTAAAGCTCCACAACACCCCCTCCTCACTCACTTGGATTTCTGTATCGCCTGCTTCTCAGCATCTTTGAGCCGCGACCATAAAACTTTCTTGGTTCTGGCAAACGGTCTTTCGTGAGCCTGAGTGTAGAGGGGCGGGGCAGGGGAGGTTTAGGGTTTTAAAAAAGCAAAAAACATAAAAACGTGTTTTGGGGGTTGGGAAAGGGGAGGGGGATAAGTTTCAAACATAGCCTTCTTCTTTAAAATGATGATGATGATGATGATGATGATTATTATTATTATTATTATGATGATGATGATGATGATGATGATGATGATGATGATGATGATGATGATGATGATGATGATGATGATGATGATGATGATGATGATGATGATGATGATGATGATGATGATGATGATGATGA
>RQTK01001288.1:17937-28127 GCA_003991915.1 Elysia chlorotica
GTAGTAGTAGTAGTAGTAGTAGTAGTAGTAGTAGTAGTAGTAGTAGTAGTAGTAGTAGTAGTAGTAGTAGTAGTAGTAGTAAAGTAGCCGTAGTGGTGATTATGAGAACATAAGAAGATGAATGGACACTAACAGTTTTATTATTACAACGTAGATGTGAGAAACCAAACCAGAAAAAGTACCATTTTTATCAAGCCATTTTTTTAATAAGTACATGTAATAAGCTTCCAATGTAAAATTTTCATTCCCCTTAGTTAAGATTGTTAATTAATGAACATAAAAACAACAACTCACTCTACGTAATACAAACTCCCAATCACACCCCCCTTTCCCCCCACCCCTAATAACTTTCTACGCCTATAACTATCACTCCTATGTGGCAGCTCACTCACCGCGGGATCACGCAGTAGGTCATGCCGTCCTCTGTGGGCAGAAGTGAGTTGACCACGCCGAACGGCCGAGTCGTGTCTGAGCAGACGTCCAGGATGTTCGCTAGGCGGCGCTCCTGCTCGCGGTGGAAGAACTCGGCAGGAGTTTTGGGCTGCTGGGTGGTTGGCGGCGGAGGCGTCTGCGACCGGGGAAATAGCAGGGGAAAAGAGTATGAAGGATGGATAGGGTTTGGGTGGATTGTCGAATACAGGTTTTGCAAAAAAAGGCAGGAACCAACACAGAAACAGCATCTGTCCAACCCACCAACCCACGAAAAGCCCACCAACCCACAAAAAAAGCACCAACCTGCCAACACACCAAAAATCCACCAACCTACCAAAACCCACCGACCACCAACCTATTGACGCCCTCTAACTCCTTGTTCAGCATATGTCCAAGCAACCGACCCACCAACCTACCAACCTTCTTGGCATCCTCCAGCATCTGTTCAGCATCTGTCCGACTCAATTACCCACCAACCCACCAAAATCCCACCAACTCACCAAAAACCCACAAACCCACCAAAACCCCACCAACCCAACAACCCAACAAAAACATACCAACACACCAACCTTCTTGGCGTCCTCTAGCTCCTTGTTCAGCATCTGTCCACCCACCAACCTATTAAAAACCCACCAACCCACCAAAAACCCACAATCGACCAGAAACTCACCAATCCACCAAAAACCCACCAACCCACCAAAAACCCGCAATCCACCAAAATCTCACCAACCCACCAGAAAATTCACCAACCCACCAATCCACCAAAAACCAATCAACACAACAAAACCCACCAACCCACCAAAAACCCACCAACACACTAATCTTCTTGGCGTCCTCTAGGTCCTTGTTCAGCATCTGTCCGCCTCATCAACCTACGAAAAACCCACCAATTCACCAAAAACCCACCAATCCACCAAATCCCCACCAACCTACCAAAACCCCATCAACCTTCTTGGCGTCCTCCAGCTCCTTGTTCAGCATCTGCCCGACCCATCAAAAACTCACCAATCCCACAAATCCACCAAAACCCACCCACACACGAACCTTCTTGGCGTCTTCTAGCTCCTTGTGGAGCATCTGTCCGACACACCAACCCACCAAAATCCCACCAACCTACCAAAACCCCTCCAACTCACCAAAAAACCCCACCAAAAACCCACCAATCCACCAAATCCCCACCAACCTACCAAAAACCAACCTATGAAAAACCCACCAACCCACCAAAAACCCACCAACTCACCAACCCACTACCCTTCTTGGCGTCCTCTAGCTCCTTGTTCAGCATCTGTCCAACCCACAAACCCACCAGTCCACCAAAAATTCACCCAAAACCCACCAACCAACCTACTCCTAGCGCCAAAACCAACCAACCCACCAACCAACCAACACACCAAAACCCACCAACCCACCAAAAACCAACCAATACACCAACCGTCTTGGCGTCCTCTAGCTCCTTGTTCAGCATCTGTTCGACCTATCAATCCACCAAAAACCCCACCAACCCACTAACCTTCTTGGCGTCCTCTAGCTCCTTGTTCAGCATCTGGCCCCGCAGCTTCTCATACTTGAGCTCGGTCTCCACGCGGGCAAACTCCTTCTGGAGCTGGAGCAGGTTGGCGTTCAGGCTCTCCTGCTTCTCTAGCGCCTCTCTCTCTCTCTATCTCTATCTCTCAATCTCTCTCTTCCTCTCTCCTTCTGTCTGCACCAACCCACCAAAATCCCACAAATCCACCACAACCCCGCCAACCCACCAACACAAAAAAAAATCGCTAATCCACCAAAAACTCATCAAACCACCAAAACCACACCAAACTACCAACACACCAAAAACCCACTAACCCACCAAAAACCCAACAATCCAACAAAAATTTACCAACCCACCAAAACCCCACCAACCCGACAAAAACCCACCAAGCTACCAACCCACCAACCCACCAAAACCCCACCAACCCACCAACCTATTGGCGTCCTCTAGCTCCTTGTTCTAACCTACCAACCCACCAAAAAACCACAAATCCACCAAAACCCCACCAATTCACCAAGAACCCACCAGTCCACCAAAACCCCAACAGTCCACCAAAAAATCACCAACCCACCAAAATACCACCAAGAATCCACCAACCCACCAACCCACAAAAACTCACCAAACTACCAACACACGAAAAACCCACTAACCCACCAACCAATCAACCTACGAAAATCTTAGCATTCCACCAAAACCCCACCATACATCACCCTTCTTGGCGTCCTCTAGCTCCTTGTTTAGTATCTGCCCGACCCACC
Source organism: Elysia chlorotica (assembly GCA_003991915.1). Taxonomy (NCBI): domain Eukaryota; kingdom Metazoa; phylum Mollusca; class Gastropoda; family Plakobranchidae; genus Elysia; species Elysia chlorotica. The sequence goes on from RQTK01001288.1 coordinate 20,653, forward strand.
AATCCACCAAAAACCCACAAATTCACCAAAAACTCACAAAACCCACCAACCAACCAACCTACAAAAAAACCACCAGTCCACCAAAACTCACCAACCCACCAAAATACGACCAAGAACCCACCAACCCACCCATAACCCACCAACCAACCAACCCACCAAAAAGCCACCAACCCACCAAAAACCCACCAACTTACCCAAATCCCCACCAACCCACCAACATATTGGCGTCCTCTAGCTCCTTGTTCAGCATACGCCCAAACAACCAACTTCCCAAAAAAAACCACCAACACACCAACCTTCTTGGAGTCCTCTAGCTCCTTGCTCAGCATGTGTCCCCGCAGCGTCTCATCTGTCCGACCCACCAACCCACCAACCCACCAACTCACCAAAAACGCACTAACCCACCAAATACCCGCCAACACATTGACCTTCTTGGCGTCCTCTAGCTCCTTGTTCAGCATCAGTCCGACCCACCAACCCACCAACCAACCAACCCACCCAAAACCCACCAACCAACCAACGCACCAAAAAACCCACCAACCCACCAAAAACCCACCCACCCACTAACCTTCTTGACGTCCTTCAGCTCCTTGTGGAGCATCTGTCCAACCCAGCGACCCACCAATCCACCAAAAACCCACCAAAAACCCCACCAACACACTAACCTTCTTGGCGTCCTCTAGCTCCTTGTTCAGCATCTATCCGCCCAACCAACCTATGAAAAACCCACCAACCCACCAAAAACCCACCAACTCACCAACCCACTACCCTTCTTGGCGTCCTCTAGCTCCTTGTTCAGCATACGCCCAAACAACCAACTTCCCAAAAAAAACCACCAACACACCAACCTTCTTGGAGTCCTCTAGCTCCTTGCTCAGCATGTGTCCCCGCAGCGTCTCATCTGTCCGACCCACCAACCCACCAACCCACCAACTCACCAAAAACCCACCAACCCAGAAAACCCCCACTAACCCACCAAAAAACCCACCAAAAAGCCACCGACCCACCAAAAATCCACCAATTCACCAAAAACTCACCAAAACTCCACCAACCCACTAACCTTCTTTGATTCCTCTAGCTCCTTGTTGAGCATCTGTCCCCGCAGCTTCTCATACTTGAGCTCGGTCTCCACGCGGGCAAACTCCTTCTGGAGCTGCAGCAGGTTGGCGTTCAGGCTCTCCTGCTTCTCTAGCGCTACTCTACCGGCTGACCAGGTGAGAAGGGATCGATAAAGAAAAGCGATTGATTTGTTAACTGGTTGGTGCAAGGACAAACTGTTTGGTGGGGGTTAAATAAAATGAATGTGTGGGCAGATCAGGACATTTACATAGGGTAGTCATGGGTAGTGATTAAGGGAAAGAGGTGAGAGACTNNNNGTGAGGAGGGGCACGGGTAACTTGTTCATAGATCGGTGCACTGCACGGACTAGCTGGTTGGTGGTTATTATTATTATATACGGGTGCTTCATCATTTTCGAGCATTAGGGGTAGGGCTTGGCTTCTATTCGGTAAGTGATGATTAATTTGTAAACTGATTGATGGATTCACTAGCTGTTTAATGGAAATTATATAAAATGGTTGTCTTGTTATCTTCGAATTTTGGTCTGGTAAGCATATAAATCTATTTAGCGCCTGTATTGGTTGGAAAAGATAGATTGGGAAGGTCAGGGTGTTTGCATAGTTATAGAAGTGATTATTATAGATAGAGAAAACAGGTGGGGGTCAAGGTTGATTTCTTCATCGATTGGTGCAGTGACAGGCTGTTTGATGGTGATTATAAAACAAACAACAACAAAAAGAATGGATGTATCGTTATTTTTTATCATTAAGGAACAATCTTGAACTCTACTCGGTAGGTCCCGTTTCAGACAAAATGTGTTAAATTTCATCTCATTTGCCGCCAGGCACTGCCTACTAAGATGAGAGACACACAGCGCTGATCTAGTCACTTCACACTTCGCTGTCACCGATAGCACACGTTTTTCTTAGCAGGATAGCTCAGCCCCTCCAGCTTACTACCTAGTTTTGTTACTATATATTATCTACTTGGATATTCACATTGTTCTAACTGTGGTGTATTATAATATTACTGTTTATCCCTCTTTCTGGACATATAAATTCTTCATCATGTCACCAAGTCGAAGGGCGCAAGCTCAAGTGGGTGCTGGATCGGAAAAGTAAAGTAAAGTAAGTATCCCTCTTTCTATTTGCATAGTTAATTGGCCGTTTTTAGATCTTCATTGCACATGCATTTCTCACGCATGTCCTAAGAGCTGTGGATTTGGTACCACTCATTGGTTTTTATTAAGCTCATATTGTGTTTTTCTGCCTCACCGACTATTGACTGGAACAGGGTAAGAGGATTTACACTCATTTCTCGATACTTATATATTTGTTAACCATTGTTTTTGCCCTCTTTGGTTATTGTGTCAAGCACCGAGCTTTATTATGGCTGAATGTAGATCTAGAACATCCCGTTCAGTGGACAAGGTTTCTCGGGCAGAGGACCGTTGTACTGATAAAGAAAATCCTCGTGAGATGGTATACTTGGTTTTCAAATACCGTCCAGCTCAAATCATAGTTGCTCTGAAACCTCACCTTAGCAAGGAGTGCCTGGCGGCAAATGAGATGAAATTAAAGAAACAAGCGATACTTTCTTGAAAGTTGATGATTGTGTCTGATTTCATCGAGTTTGTCGACAGGAACGGAGTGGTAAGATGCCCTCCCATCTATAGATCTACTCACGCTCCTATTGCAATAAAAACTGATTTGTAGACCGCTTGCGTGGTTCCAGTATTTCATGAAAAAATCATTGTATTGTGACATGATTCTTAAAACAACAATGATTTGAGCTATCTAAAGTGTGACTAGATCAGCGCTGTGCGTCTCTCATCTTACCACTCCATTCTTGTCGACAAACTCGATGAAATCAGAAGCAACCACCAACTTACAAGTAAGTCTCGCTTGTTTCTTTAATTTATCGTCAGTGCAATGTAACTGCCTCAGACAGATGTTTTGCATCTAAGTGGCAGCACATAAAATCGCCGCTGTGTGGCAGCACATAAAATTGTCGCGGTGCGGCAGCGAGAAAAATCGTCAATCGTTATTCTTGGAACTTGTCGTCGTAAAAATGGTCGTCCTTGGAAATTTAAAAGACTTTACACTAGGAACGAATCTCCATCTTGCTCATCAGGACTCGTAGCCAAAGCTGTGTGGGACTACACATCTCTACTATTTCTCGTCTTGCTACCGACCTTAATTAACTACAAAACTTAAAGCAGTGTAAGCGGTTGCTTAGTCCTAAGATGTTGGTAAAGAGTGAGGGATATACATCCACTGGTTGGTGGAATGACGCACTGGTAGCCATGATGCTTTGTTAACATTTTACTGCTATTTTAAAGCTAATGGAACATGCTGGGTGGCTGAAAGATGATGAAAAAACTACAGTGTGTGTGCGTGTGTGTGTGGGGGGGGGGGGGGGGTGAAGAAGCTGTCCGACTGCGGGGTTTTACTTTGTCGTTGTTGACACTGAAAAGTACTCATTAAGTATCCTAACTATGCTAACAGGTTAAATAGAAATAAATCATTACTTCTCGTGTTATCAATATTGTTTCTTCCATTTTTTTTTTCAAATTCGATGACTTGGACTTCTAATTTTGGATGTGTTGTATGTTACCCATCGTTATTTATGCGTAATTGCAACACAGCTTACCGACAGCGAGAGCGGTGTCTTCTGGGGGTTTTACACTGGGACCGTGTTCTGAGAATTCTGAGGAAAGAAGCAACAGAAATATTTCTTTTATAAATGAAAGAGATTGAGAGAAAGAGACAGTGAAAAAGAGAGAGACTATAGAACGATAGGAAGATAGAAAGAGAGAGAGATAGATACAGGAAGACAGACATAAGGCAGCACACAGAAGGGACGTTTTTGAAAGAGGTCAGAATGGTTAGACATAGATAAAATATGCTTCGTTTTTTATTTTATTTTATGGCATTCGATACAGTGCAGAAGCTCCACAGAACGGCATGAAAACTACTGTAACCTATACCACCACACTTTTAATTTCAGAGAAGGTGGTTCAGCGCTATGTGGTATTCCCTATACATAATGGCCCATGAAAAGGTTGTAACAGAACTATATGGTATTTCATACATATTATTGTATAATCCCGAAAAGGTTGTTACAGCGCTGTATGGTATTCCATACAAACATTGTATTAGCCCTAGAGAAGTTTGTAACAGCGCTATATGGTATTCCATATATTTGTTAGCCCCAGAAACTATTGTAATAGCGCTATAATATGGTATTCCATATAAACTTTGTAGTAGCCTCAGAGAGGACAAAACAGCGCTATATGGTATTCAATACATATTATTGTATTAGTACAAACCAACTTTTTATTAGTCGTCGAAAGAGTCGACAGCATTATATCATGTTCCATGCCACCATTATATTAGCACCAGAGAAGGCTGTAACATCACTATATGGTATTCCATACAAACATTAAATTAGCTCTAGAGAAGGGCAGTGCAGAACAATATAATCATTATGGTATTCCATAATATCGCTGTACTTTAGCTCCAGAGCAGGACGAGAAAGCACTAACTGGTACTCCATACAAACATTGTTTTAACCCTTTACAAGGACACAGGACTAGCGGCAAAAGTTGAAGTAGAAAGCTGTGAGGAGCGACTCGCCATTATGTCAATAATGTTTCATGAGCTTAGCATAAAAATATAATGGCCAGGGACGTAGGCTTTGGGCTGATACTAACAAATCACAATTCTTCTTGTCTATCTATCTTCTGTACTTCTCTCTATGCATCCTTTTCCTTTTTTTATTTTTTTTCTCTCTCTCTCACACACTCTCTCTCTCTCTTACTCTCTCTCTCTCTCTCTCTCTCTCTCTCTCTCTCTCTCTCTCTCTCTCTCTCTCTCTCCCTCTCTTTCTCTATCTCTCTCTCCCTCGCGCGCGCTCTCTCTCTCTTTCAATCTCACACTCACTCTATTTTTCTTCCTTTATTCTCCACCTATCTGTCTCATTCTTTTCCTTATTATGTCCCATAATGATTTTACCAGTCTGTACTTCCATTACTGTACAAACACCTAAACTAAACGTTTCAACGTTGCCTCTACACATCTCTCTGTACACTTCCGTTTAACTGATATCATTTTAAAGTAAGAAACAGTATGTTTTAATCTTTCACCTTCTCTAAATTTCTGAAAGGGGCCTAGTCTTTTTCAATCTACACCTTATAGAGCAAAAACAAAAAACATAGAGAAAACAAAAAGTGAAAAAAATATTCCGATAACACCATAATTATATCCCTTTGCACTTACTGGATATCGACACAAACAAGGAGACTGTTGTCAGTGTGCACACCAACACTGCAGGGATGGGGTTTCTCCGGAAAATTCTGGACAGCCTCGACATGACTTCTCTTGGCACGGTAGATCTAGATCTAGATCTAGGAGTCAACCACAGATCTCTAAACTCACGAGAGTGTTAATTTTATGTGTGTTTTTGATCACTTCAAATGACCCAACAGCTGCAGGGCATTTATCTCTGTCATTCAATGTATTGTTACCGAAAAAGCTTTTATTTTGTGAAATGCTAACCTTTAATCCTTTTAAGAAAAGCTTCTCCAATAAAAAAAAAATATAACGCCTAAAGTCATCACCATTGGCATGTGAGAAAAAACGTGAACGCGATGTCTAAACTTCGCAAATAATCAATTACAAATTGTTAGTTTTATGTTAAAATCTGACATATTGAACTTATTTAACCATCGGTAGAGGAAAAGCTATACGTACAAGAGAAACGCAGAAACTTAAGACGGTGGTCTGTTAAGTCTTATTTAACTGGTGCCTTAAATTGTAAAAAAACAAAACAAAAACAACAACAACAAAAACAATAGGGGAAAAAAAGAGGCCGGATGAAATCAATACACTCATACGTTCATTTAAACTATGAACAGTAATACTATTAATGGCGATCGATATCGATGACAAACAATCAATCAGTGTGTCGAACATTCTATCGATTATCAACACACACAAAAAACCTGCCAGTTTTTATTTTTTTCTCGAGTCCCGATGGACATTGGAATAACAACCAAAAGCAAGATCGAAACTTCACTCGTATTGTCTGAAAAACTGTTTGTGAGCTTGAAAAAAAAAGTAGAAGTCCAAATTTGAACACTCAAACAACTTCATATCATCTTGACAACTCGGTCTTCCAACCTTTGCTATTTTTATGAAACATCTCCACCTGAAAGGAGATTAAAAATATGTATAATCATACACTTTAAATGCAGTGTAGTTTGCTGCACTATATAACATAACTACACCAAAGAGAACGAAATTTTAATGAGCTACGCTAAACCTATATTTATATTTTTATTTCGCTTTGCAAATTACACATTAGATCACCACGCTTTGTCTTTTAAAGACTCTAAGGAATTGAAAAAATGTATTAAAAAAAACCTGCACGTGTAGCACGACCAAACTTCAAAACACAGCAAGATCACTTCATAATGTCTTAACAACTCCCCACTAGCATAGTTACACACCCCCAACTAAAATATGCACGTTAAGGCCCTAAGCACAACTTCTCACACGTTTGACCATTGTCCAAGAAATGGGAATGTGATTGACCACCAAACACATGAGGCCCCACCATGAAGCTTTGAACATACGTCTATGGGTCCCACAAACACACCGCACACTGCCCTGGTAGCCTTGAGTAAATATACTGGCACTACCCACAGGGGTACATAGGGGTACATAGGGGTACATAGGGGTACATAGGGGTACATAGGGGTACATAGGGGTACATAGGGGTGCATAGGGGTACATAGGGGTACATGATTGTAATACATTGGCCAAAAACCCAAGAAGACCCCTCCCCTTTTTTCACAACACCCACCCACCCATACACTCTCTATCTCTCTCTCCCTTTTTCTCTCTCTCCCTCTCTCTCTCCCTCTCTCTATCCCTCGCTCTCTCCCTCGGTCTCTCTCTCTTTCTCTCTCCCCCTCTCTCTCTCTCTCTCTCTCTCTCTCTCTCTCTTTCTCTCCCTCTCTCACTATCTCCCCACCCCAATAACGCCCCTCTGTCGCGAGCATGCTTGATTCACAGTCACCGAACATATTTTAGCTGGATCAATTTAATACACACCCTCTCCTTTTGTCACCCTCCACAGTTAAGTTTTCCAAGCGGCTCCTAATGAAACATAATAGAATTATATCCCCTACCCATTCTGTACCATTGTGCTATTACGTTGCCTTTTTCTTGGGTGCCCCAAACACTCTATCACTAAACCCTGTGTACCTTCAAATCTTTGCCACCTAGCTCATTTCTTAATTGAGATTAAAAGTGAACACCAAATCCCCGCCCTCTACCCCGTTCTCTTCTCTACCTCTCTTCTTTATCCCTTTCTCTTCAGAGAATTCCGTTTTCTCTCTTTAACCCCTC
>RQTK01001288.1:31174-105027 GCA_003991915.1 Elysia chlorotica
GAGAGAGAGAGAGAGAGAGAGAGAGAGAGAGAGAGAGAGCAGATTGATAACTTGGTGTGTTCGAATAGTGTAGCACTGCTAGAAAGATAAGAAGAAACACAGATATATGGAGAGAGAGAGAGAGAGAGAGAGAGAGAGAGAGAGAGAGAGATCTAGGCTATATTATGGAAGGGCCCCAATACTTATGTCTGACAATTATATGTGCTGCCACACACGAGACAGTGCGGGGAGACCCGGACCCCTGTCTCAACCGGTAGCATTATACTTACATCGATCCAACCTGCTACAGGGGACAAAATCGGGAAATACATTTAAGGCCTATCGTGGGTTTCGAACACGGGACCTCCGGATTGAGAGACCAGCGCTCTACCGCCTGAGCCAGTGGCAACTAGCACAAACTGTACAATGATTGTGTGACTGTGTTACGTGCTGCCAGCTTTCTCTGTGTCAACTCAGTCAACTGTGTCAGCACATTGTTTTGCGGTCTTGCGACAACGGGAACTAAAATGAAACAAAGACGGTAGAAAAGGGAATCAGCACCGGCGTCGAATCAAAGAGCTATCCTAGACTTACGGAGCCAATGAGCAATCAGAAAACCCCGTGCTCAAAGTCCTGATTATGTTATTCGTTAATGTCGTGTGGATCACAAAGCTTTTATTGTGTCCGTCATAGATTGGCATTATGTCCACTACAATGAAGCCGTTCAAAGTATGTGGTTATTAATAGGAGAATCTCTTTGACGTGTACGTGTATTCGGGTGCCATGGTTGAGTTATTTTAGTTATTTTCCCTACATTCGCTTGAAGATTGACGGGCGTATCCGGTACGACCTTGACTTTGTGCGTCATAAAGAGTTTGCCGTCCAATAGCCCGATTATCTGTGTCCGATCGAGACGACAATAGTGTGGTATAAGTAAAAGTGTCGTGTTGGAAGAGGGGAAGGGGAGGGGGGCAGGGTATATAATATATAATATAGAGAGACGCGGAGTGGGAGAGAAAGGAAGAGAGAAGGAGAAGAAGAGAAAGTGGCAGGAGAGGAGAGGAGGGGGGAGGGGAGAGAGAGTGGTAGAGAGAGAGGGAGAGAAAGAGAGAAGGAGGAGTAGTTGTGTTCCGGTCGAAGTGATTGCTACGCTTGGGATCTCAAGAAATCAAAGGGACCCAGTGGTCATACCAGGCTCAAACTACAAGATGGCGGTCTGGAACTATGGTGGCTAGGGGTACCGTTAGGGGTAGGGTTGGAGGGTGGGGGTGGGTGGTACATAAAGAAGAGGAGGCGGAGTGGAAAAGAGAGTAGGTGGATCAAGGGGAGGAGGAGAGGGATATGCCTTGTATGGGAATTGGTCTGAGAACACAGAGAGAAGGAGAGGGAGAGAGAGAGAGAGATAGAGAGAGAGAGAGAAAGAGAGAGAGGGAGGGAGAGAGAGAGGGAGCGAGAGGGGGAGAGAGAGGGAGAGAGAGAGAGAGAAAGATTCCATTGTAGCACTGGTCAAGGTAAACGTGTTTGGGTGTGTGTAGATCATCTAGTCAGGAACTTAAGGAATGAACGAGACGCACCCGAACTAAAAACACACCCATTGCATGTGCCTGCACTCTTAAAATACTGCGGTAAGCATTTCACTTTAGGACCGTGGAATTTATTAACTCCTAATGAATTCAGAAAAAGGAACAGTATTACAATGGCAATAAGCTAACTTCATTTTTGCGGTGAAAATAGCTAAAACTTGCCGGTGTTTTTGTCGCACGTGTGGTAGATCTGGTGCGTGTTGATATTATATAGGTGTTATTTCCAAGGATCTTTTTATGTTCTTGTGAACTTTTTCTAATAATTTATAATTTTTATGTAAGCGTTTAACATGTAACCTTTTAGTCAATAAGTTTGTTTTATTATATTTTTTTTGGACTGTTATTACATAAGTGTTCTTTCTAAAGTTCTTTTTATGTTAATGTGAACTATTTCTAAATACATGCAACCGTTTAATATGTAACCTTTTAGTCTATAAGTTTGTTTTATTATATTTTTTTGGCCTGTTATTTCATAGGTGTTCTTTCTAAAGTACGTTTTATGTTAATGTGAACTTTTTCTAAACACATGTATATCCGTTTAACGTGTAACCTTTTAGTCAATAAGTTTGTTTTATTATTTATTTTTTTGGCTTATAATTACATAGGTGTTCTTTCTAAAGATCGTTTTATGGTGATGTGAAGTATTCCTTAATACACGTAACCGTTTACCATGTACCCTTTTAGTCTATAAGTTTTTTTTTTTTTTTTTATTGTTTGGCCTGTTATTTACATAGGTGGTATTTCTAAAGATCGCTTTATGTTAAAGTGAACTGTTTCTAAATATATGTAACTGTTTAACTTTAGTCTGTAAGTTTGTTTTATTTTATTTTGTTTGGCCTTTTTTATAGTTGTGTTAGGCTTGTTACTTGACTTGACTTGACTTGACATATTCAATGTTTGAGGCCCGTTAAGGCCTGTTCATTGTTACCAATGAAGTTTTTCTTGTTCATCTTTCAACGATAATCAATGAAAGGAGAGAGTACAAATTTGTAAACAGAGTGATACTTTAAGCAATTAAACAAATTTGTTCAAGTAAAAAGATCTACATTAAATTATAAAAATAATGCCATTGACGTGTTATTTTTTAATCTACACTAAGCCAATTCGGCACCGTTGTATACTATAGCTCGAACTGTATGAGCATAAGGTTGGTGTATATTTTGTTTAATTCACAAGTCATAAAAGACCTTTAATTCACTGTTTCAAAATGAGACCGCATAATATATAACATTATAGTGTAGGCATGCAAAGATAATGTTCATAGTGACTCCCACTGCAAGCTTGTATAGAAACGGAGCCCATTATACATGCTTGGGAAATTCCATTCTTTTGTCTAACATTGGAGCATGAAAGGATTTTTCATGAATAATTATTTCATATCTCAAAACAGGTTTCGCTCCCAAAATAACACGCTTTAATAAATGCAAAGAGAGTCAACCAAGTTTAAAGTTCGATTTAGATCTAGGCTGGTAAGTACAATTTCGCGGTAGCTTAGAATACGTCGAAAGCCTTTCGGATATCTTAGTACGAGTCGTAATCTTGCCACAATGGCGTAGCCTTTTACGTCCCCTAAATACCATTCAACATAAGATAGGATAATAATTATAAGATAACCCTTTATTATCTCATAGGCTATGGAATTTGCCTTGGTAGTACATAATACATTTGGTTCAATTGAACGATAGCAATACATACGTGAGGAAAAAAATGACGTGTAACACAGTTGCAATATTATTACATACCCTTACAAGCAATCTGGTGTGGGGCGATACAAAAGAGTTTTGTAGGTGTCTGTTGTGGTCCTTTCATTACACTGAGTAAAAATTATTTTACCTTTTTTCCTGAATAATTTTGATCAATAATTAATAATACAGTTGAAATAATACAGGTTGCAATAGCAACGATTGATAATAATAACAGCATCAACAAAAGTATTGTTATTAGGCCTATTATCATTATTATAATACGCTTTAATAAATGCAAAGAGAGTCAACCAAGTTTAAAGTTCGATTTAGATCTAAGCTCGTAAGTACAATGTTGCGGTAGCTTAAAATTCGTCGAAAACCTTTCGGATACCTTAATATAAGTCGTAAGCTTGCCACAGTGGCGTAGCCTTTTACGTCCCTCTAATTCATTCAACGTAAGATAGGATAATATAAGATAAGCCTTTATTATCTCACAGGCTATGGGAATTTGCTTTGGTAGTGCATAATGCATTTGGTTCAATTGAACGACATCAATACATACGTTAGAAAAAAATTTACTATTGTATATACAAGTCTAACACGGTTGCAATATTAATACATACCCCGACAAACACAAGTCTCTACGTATAGCAATAATATATTTTGTATCCGTCTAATGGGGGACAATACAAACCTGTTTTGTTGGTGTCTGTTGTGGCCCTTGCATTATACATGTACTTAGTAATATTTTTTTTCCTCAATAATTTTAGTCAACATTTCAAAATACAGTTGCAATGATACAGGTTGTTATAGCAACGATTGACATTATTATTATTATTATTATTATTATTATTATTATTATTATTATTATTATTATTATTACCAGGAATACTATTTATCTGCATGTAAAGGGACCAACTTAAGTTGGTTTATTAACATCCAAGGTCAACACTAAATAGGATATGATGTGGACGACCTTAAGACAAACATCTGACAATCATTTTTTTATGTATGTTAATACCACATTTATATCCATTTAAAAATATTGGTTTGTTTTTATAATGTGATTTAATTCCTCATCTACATTGCTACCACAGTGCGGGGATACTGTTTCATGTCTGATCCGATCACATGATACTGTCACCGACCCAATCAGAAGGGAACGAAATAGGACCGTAGGTTTCAAAACGGAGACCAAACAAATGAGAGACCAACGCTTTACCACTTTTGTCAGTTCGTCCTTCCCCTCTCGAGTGGTACACAGTTTCGTGTATAATATGTGAAGAACCTGTTGCCTCTTGGTATCTTAACATGTACCAGTCTGTTTTGACGTGTCCATAGCTATGTCAGTTAGAGCTCTAGACTGACCAACAAGGGCTATAAGGTTCGAATGCCAAAGTCACCCACGATTCTTTAAGCTGACCTTCATAGAGCCAGTAACTGAGCTAAAAAAAAAAAAAACAACAGTAGAACCACAAGCAACAAGGGCTATACACTTCAATAATCTTACCCTAGTGTTTGTGAGGACTGTTGAGGACACCAAGGAAAGGCAGATCTAAAGCCAACCACAGAGTATTATACGGTGTAAAACCAGAGACCAGAGAATGAGTGAGACGTTTCACAAGAACAGCTCACAATGCTATTGTAGGCCTATACCTGTGGGCTGAGGTGACGGGTGCACAGTCTATTTCCCTATTGAAAAAAGGCGTCCACCAATCTTTAGACGCATACTTTTACTAACGTTTAAAAAAGGAAGCGACCCACATACGCTAAATCCTCCTCGTGAAACTCCTTACTATTTCACACTCTCTGGCGTTCTCTCTGCCAAATATCTATCATAATATTTAACAATAAGCTCTTAAGGTCAGAAATATTAGAAATATTAGCAGGATGTTTGTCTTGTGCCCTGTAAATATAATTATGCACATTATTACAACACATGAATGATATTTAGACTTGTAACATGGTCATTTTTGTACATCATCATCATCATCATCATCATCATCATCATTATCATCATCATCATCATCATCATCATCATCATCATCATCATCATCATCATCATCATCATCATCATCATCATCATCATCATCATCATCATCATCATCATCATCATCATCATTATGGAGTGCCGTGCCGGTTGGCGTTGTCGACCATGTTCACATCTCACTGTCATCGCATTTCACAATAAGGTCGAACCCTTTGCTTCCACCGAGTCATCTTCCTTGCCTGTTCTATGTCTTTTTCTCTTTGTCTTCTTCTCGATTTGTTTGTGTTCATTTTACCAGTTGTAATAACATGTTCTAAACTAGACCTATGTCTATGCATTTAACGAATGTTGCGTGCTGTGTCCTAATTTGATTGAGGAGATTTAATCCGATTTAATTTAAACTCAAGACACGTTCGCTTGCTTTAATCCTTGTCCACGAGACTTTAAGCATTCTTCGGATGAACTTACTTTTTAGAGACATTCCGCAATATTTACAAAATGCAGTTATGTGACAGTTGGATTTCTTAACGTACTCTTTCTATGTAACTATTAGAATGATGCCTTTACCTAGTTTTATATTGATTTAGATTCATACACATATGTAATATTCATATATGTACAAGCTCTTATTTTCTTATTCCTATTTTTATTTTTAACTGTTAACTATACAAGTGTTTTTGGGCATGCCCTTTTTGTCATTATTTTTTTATGTGCCCTTGAGGGATCTATAAAGGACTATTATTATATTATCTTCTATAAATGACTTTATTATCTTATCTTCTATTATTACCAGTCTCACCACCGCCGGGGAAGTTTAGAACGTATCAGCAGAAACCGGAAGCGGAATCAGCCTCGTTCCAATCTGCTCCCACAATCCCCCAGCGATGCCGTCATGGCGGCGCGGTGTGGGCGTGGCACGCGTGCTGTGCAAGGGATGTTGTCGTCAGCCGCTGTTGTTTGCCGGCGCCGCGCTCTTTCTCGTGTTCGTCTACGTGTTCGCGGTGGGCAGTCATAGCTGGAGTGAGTTCTATCGTTGTTTGGTGTTGTTGTTGTTGTTGTTGTTCGTAGTGTTGTTGTTGCTGCTGCCGTTGTTGTTTGCCAAAGTCGCGCTCTGTCTCGTCTTAGTCTACATGTTCGCAGTGGGCAGTCATAGCTGGAGTGAGTTCTATCGTTGTTTGCTGTTGTTGTTGTTGTTGATGTTGCTGCTGTTGCAGCCGCTGTTGTTTGCCGGCGCCGCGCTCTTTCTCGTGTTCGTCTACGTGTTCGCGGTGGGCAGTCACAGCTGGAGTGAGTTCTATCGTTGTTTGATGTTGTTGTTGTTCATAGTGTTGTTGTTGTTGTTGCTGCTGCTGCCGTTGTTGTTTGCCGGTGCCGCGCTCTTTCTCGTGTTCGTCTACGTGTTCGCGGTGGGCAGTCACAGCTGGAGTGAGTTATATCCCTGTAGAGTGTTGTTGTTATTCCTAGTGTTGTTGTTGTTGTTGTTGCTGCTGCTGCCGTTGCTGCTGCTGCTGCCGTTGCTGTTTGCTGGCTCCGCGCTATCCCTCGTCTTAGTCTACTGTTTTCGGTGGGCAGTCACAGATGAAATGAGTTCTATTATTGCAGCCTATAGTGTTGTTGTTGTTGTTGGTGGTGGTGGTGGTGGTGGTGGCGGTGTTGATGGTGTTGGTATTGTTGCTGGTGTTGTTGTTGTTGCTGCTGCTGCTGCTGCTGTAGTTTGCGGGCGCCAAGCTACTTCTCTCCTCTGCCTACGTATTTTCGGTGAGCAGTCACAGGTGGCGTGAGTTTTAGGCCAGAGAGAGGCTATCTGGTATCCTCGGGCCAGAGCCATACTGCCGCTGGTGGCTAGGGTAGCGCTGTGGCTTCCACTTTTTTTAAGCCTCGGTCTGACAAAAAAACCCAAACAAAACGATGTTCACACGGAAGCCCCAGTCCACCCACAGCCCCACCCCAGCCGGCAGTCTGACTCTGGTCTTATGGTTGTATGTTGTTTTGTAATTTTTTCTCCGTTGTGTTCCATTTCTTTTTAATTCACACTGTGATCTGCCTAAAATAAAACTCTTGTGGACAGCTTTGAAGTTTTTTGTATCCCAAGTTTAACAGTGAAAAGGCAAGCGGAAATTGGTGCCACAAAAGTATATAAAGCTATAGTTTTGTTTTTTTAGATCCCTATTCTTACTCTCTCTCTCTCTTTCTCTCTCTCTCTCTCTCTCTCTCTCTCTCTCTCTCTTTCTCTCCCGTTCTCTTTTCTTAAATCTGTTTACACATCGCTTCAAAGTAAAAAAAAACAAACAACAACAACAAATTGAACCTAGGCCTATCACCAACGCGTTTGTGCGTTTTCTGATTCAGAGATTCCTATAATTATTTCACACCTCTGCTCTTAGCGATCAACCTTTAGTCACAGGCAATCAGGCAAGAATGACAGGCCAATAAAAAGCTGTCGAAGGCCAAAAACAATAAAATAGAAATATTAAGTTATCTTTTTGCTTTTTCTTTGCAGACCACAACCATGTTCTCGTGGACAGCTCTAATATAGACATAGGTGAGTGAAACGTGTGGAGTTTATCTGTTTCTTTTTCCATTATTTTTACATATTGAACTGTGGCAAAATCATTATCAATTTTTCTAGATAGAGGGTTGATTATTCAGTTTGAAAATATTACGTGTGGCACAATAGTTATCAATGTTTTCTAGATTGTGGGCTCGTTTTACAGTTTAAAAATATTACTAATACTATTATTGGGCTCACGTGTATTATTTTACTGTATTTATAGTTAATAAGGGGGGGGGGGTACAAAGGGTTGAACGCTTCTCCATGGATTAAATGTTGCTATGCACTCATGAATAAGATACTGATCCAACTTTGTTTAAATTACAAGTACTTACTTTTCTTTTCTAGTTATGATTTATAGGCTATGACGCAAAAGGGATTGAACTTTATTTTCACACATCAGAAATGTTATATTGATGAATGTATTGGCCATGAACGAAATTATTTAAAATTATGTGGAAAAGAATGGCCTTTAGTGGCTTTAGAAGCATAAGAAAAAAAAACCACAAAAAAAAACAAACCAACAACAACAATAACTAATCAGTCTCAAAGTGTGTTTGAAAATAGGAAGGAAGTATGATTATTGTATGACTTGAACAAGTCAACGTTGGTTGATTAGTTAGCTTCTTAATGTTCAACGTGAGCAATTAGGCTATATCGTGGTCGAGTCCTCAAACCAATGTATGATAATCTAAAATGCTGCCACGCAGATACAAAGTAGGAATGAGGCCAAAAACAAAAGGTGGGTATATTCTTGAAATGTTATCGAGAATAAGGAATAGAATAAAACATTGCAGTTTATGAAATTCCATCTTCCCGCTATTTTATTTCAACGAAGAGGCCTTAAAACTTTGGATGTGCCATGTTTTTTTAGTCTGAAAGCTTTATTATAGGAAGTGGAGCGGAATAACAAAATCACAAAAACTGCGCTGTTGATTTGTAAAGAGCGACTTATAGTTTGTACAGCCACTTTCCTGCATCGGGACTATTGTGAAGGATGTTGATAATAACCATGATATCATAGAATTGCCTTCTACTCATTCATCATTTCGTTAACCATTTCTTCTCTCCATCCCTCTAGCTGCAATCATCAGAGAAAAACACATGGACGTTCAGGTAACGTAAGCAGTTTTATCTTTTTACAAATCCTCTAATGACGTATAAGAGCACCAGAATAGTCGCATAGCACATCACTTGGTTGAACAAAACAATGGGTCACTATTTTTTTTTTCGTTTGAAACGATTTTTCTGAGTTACATGCCCACAGCATACTCTGTTGTATTCATAATGCCTTAACGAAAACCTGAACCATGATTTACCATGATATACGTATTGGTTTCGTTTTTTACATATTCTCTCTTTTTTTATATCCACTATTCCATTTATTTACGTTTCACTAACAAGAAGCCCCCTTTTACAACTTTCTTGTACAGAATAGCACCACAACGACCACGGAAGCCACGACACTCCCCACTGTCCAACAGTTAGACGATGATGCGTCCTTGACCTTTGAGGCGGCGCAGAAGATACGCTTGGAGCGGATCCAGAAAGCGTGCGCGGCGCCAGACCGACCAATCGGCTTCGTTAACACGCTCATCGGCACGGCCAGGGGAAACCTGACCTACTGCATGACGCCCAGGTGAGACAGCACAGTGTTAAATTAATTGGGTTCTCAACATAGATATATAAATAGCACTAGTGCTATTTATAGATTTATGGTTCTCAATTATATGTTTCTTGGGGACATGCCTAGTCATTAGAGGTGGGTAGAGCTTCGTTTTTTGTCGGTTCCTCAGCAGGATGTCTGCGGTTCGAAACGCACTCTCACAAATAATTGTTTGTCCGATTTCGCCTCCTACTAGTTAGGTCGGAGTCAGTATAATAAGACCGGATGAGACTGTTTCTGTTTGACATCACGTAAAATTGCCAGACGTAGGTCTTGGGACTCATCCACAATATATATTATATAGTACATTATGTTGGATGTTAAGCAATCAACTCAACCACTCCATTCCAGGTCGGCCAACACGTTTTGGCTGCAGATGCTGCGTTACTCGCAGCGAGATTTTGTGGACGAAGTTCCGCAGTCGCCATTAGACCTGGACACTCGCCAGGTACGTTTCTTGTCTTGATACATGTACTGGGAAAACCAAAAAACATGATAGCTACAGGTGTATATGGGTGGTGCAGTGGAAAAAAAACCCAATCCATATAGCTTTTCAAAGAGAAGAAAAACTTGACCGCGCCGGCACATCCTTTTCTTGCATTTTGTTCTACTGAGTTGAGAATGTGTGTACTCATCATGCAACCCTTGACGAGAGAGCGGCCTTGTCTCCACCCTTTGCGTGCAAACCGTTGTAAAGCCCGCTCATGGAAGAAATATAGTGATAACCCCAACCGCGACATTTTGCATTATTCGGGTAGTGTGCTTGTTACAATCGTGTGAAGCGTCGAAAAAGGATGTATTTTGTGGTCTTTACTGGATTATTCACCAGTGTGCATGTAACAATCGTGTAAAGCGTCCAAAAAAACAAAACAAATTAATGTTGTATTTTGTGGCCTTAACTGGACTATTCGTCTCCAGGTTTCATAAATCAAAACGTTAGCTAGACAAACACATTAAATACTTTGATTCTTTGGCTCGAATTGCTCGTATCATCTAAAACTTGTTATTCCTCAAGTTCCACTATCTCTTAAATTGATGTGCTTGTCAAAAGGTTTGTGCCCCACTTCCCTGTTAGCATGTATTCCATGGATGTGTCATTCTAAGAAATCATTGCACATGCAGATCAGCTTTAGAATGTCAAACAAGTTCCAATGTGTGTTGCTTGCCATCTCCTCTAAAGAAATGATCGATATTTCAATGAACACGCATTTCAATATTGATCTCCAGTACTACTCTTGCCGTTCAATCTGTTGTAATATTATATCGACTCGTCCAATATGTTGTTTTTTTAATCTTTTATTGAAATAAAATGTCTAATCTATCTGTCCTATTGGATTGCAACTACCAAATACATAGATTTCTGTCCCCTTTTTCTTATCATAAAAGTCCCCGAATACAAGCTATCTGTCCACCTTGGCACGTAAGTTTGCATGTAAAGCACTATACGACCTATAGCAGTATCAATCGAAGCTTCCTCGCGTCATTCTCGATGAAACAAACTCTCTTTGCATACTGCAAATCCTTGGGTTATTTCAAATTTTTTTCTTGGTTGAGGCAAAGATTGGCGAATAAACAGTTAACTTCATTACAGTTTCGTAACAACAACAAAAACAACAAAAAAACAACAAACAAACAAAAACAAAAACAGAAAACCAAAACGGTACGACTTACCAGACTTCGGATAAAGAGCTAGAGGTGTGAATAAATCAAAGGAGTTTTGTTTTGTTTTCGCTAAGATAATAAACAACATAACAGGCCCAATTAAAACAACAATTAAAAAAATCATCAATTTCTCTTTAAGGTGCATTTATTGAAATTGTGCAGCTGAGTGATAAGATAAACTCGTGCCTGTAGCTAAATATAAATTACAATTGCCTGTTTATATGTTTTTGCTGCTGTTTAAGTTTTTCCTTTTTATTGTAGATTTTTATTTTTTAGAGTTAGGAGGTGGTTTCTGGTGGGGGTCACAAAAGCCGTCTCCCTGTTCACCTCACCACCTTGACACTGATCTGTCTGTGTTTCCAGGTCCGCACGCGGCCGTTCATCAGGACCCGCCGCTACAACTGGAAGGTGTTGTCGGAGGTGGAGAAGGATGCCGTCTTAAACAGCAAGTAAGTTTAGTCGGGGGCGGAGGGAGACACCGTCTCGGAGGCCATTAGTAAGTTTAGTCAAAGGCGGAGCGAGAGACCGTCTTGTCTTACACGGAAAGTAAGGGAAAGTCGGGGACAGAGGGAGACACCGTCTTGGAGGCCATTAGTAAGTTTAGTCGGCAGTGGAGCGGGAGGCTGTATTGTCTTACACAGCAAGTAAGTTTAGTCAGAGGCGGAGCGGGAGCCACAAAAAGTAAAAAACCTATTTATGCGATTTCGTCCCCTTCTGGTTGGATCGGTGTCAGTTTAATGTTACCGGTTGAGACAGAAGTCCAGATCTCCCCGCAATGTCTCGTGTGTGGCAGCACGTACAATTCTTCAGACGTCAGTTTTGGTACCCGTCCACAATATAGACTATGTAGTCTTAACCCCTGTTACCCCCCCCCCTCCCCCACTTGTCCACCCCCAGGATCTTCATGTCGGTGCAAGACCCGTACTGGCGCCTTTGGACTACCTACTTAACCGCGCTCACTCTGCCTGACCTGTGGGGCTCGGTAGGAGCCAAGATCGAGGCCAAGAGACCCCCAGTTCGAGACCCGCTCAAGAGGAAGCCCCCGTTGCCTTGCGGTGACACCGTGACCTTCGAGGAGTTCGTGCAGTACGTGCTCAAGGCTTTTGAGGTAACTTTGATAGTTCTTAAAATGTGTACTTGTAGTTATGATGCCGAGATAAAAGACACTAGTTATACATGGGCCGAGCTGAAGAGGATCAGCCAGAACCGTGTCAGGTGGAGGGGAGTTGGGGATGCTGGGTAATCAAAAGGGTTAAATTAACTACTAACAAATTTACAAAGTTCCTTTTTTATATTCTCCTTTTTAACTTAGCATTTATTCCCGTTTCTTAATCAAGCAGTCAGTGATAATGGGACTGACCTCTTTCTAACAAAAGTCAGATGATGTTTGTAAGTCCGCTAGTGCAAAAAGATGTATTAAAATAGTTCTATCTAACCCACATACTCTAAGTCTAAAATAACTCCGGATGGAAAAAGACGAAAAAATAACTGTAAATGAATTAATATGAAACTGGAAGGAAAGGTATCACCGCGCATGTAATAATTGTATTCCGCAGTTCGTTCAGTTTTGTCCACAAGTTCAGGCGGCATTGGCAACTTTCTAACAAGTTTAAATTTTGGTTTGGTTTTCACTATCCATCTTCAGTAACTAGTCGATCCTAGCGACCGGCCCCAAGGCTTATATCTGACAAAATTTTATGCTGCCACAGAGAGATGAAGAGAGACATCTTTATTTTATTTGCCTGTGTCATCTGATTGCAATACTTGAACTCACGTGTTTTCTTATGTTTTTGTTTTTCTCCTCAGCCTGACCTGCAACCTATCCACCATCAGTGCGACCCTTGCACACTTCCTCTCAGCTACGTCATCAAGGCCAGCACAGCCAAGAGAGACAACCGCTACATTCTCAGTCACCTGAATCTGACTTGGGCGCTAGAGTTATCGGACGTTGAGGCGGAGCTTCGCCAGAGATACATCAAAACGATGATCATGGAAAACTTTGATAGATTACATGTAAGTAGCGACAGTACATGTTGGTGTGAGGGTTATGGTGAATTTTGATAGATTACATGTACGTAGCGACAGTAAAGGTTAGCCTGATGGTCATTGAGCTGAACTTGATAAATTACATGTAAGTGAGAACAGTAAAGGTTAGCCTGGTGGTCATGGAAAACTTTGATAGATTACATGTAAGTAGCGACAGTAGAGTTTGTGCTGAGGGTCATGGAGAACTTTGATAAATTACATGTGAGTGAGGACAGTAAAGGTTAGCCATATGGTCATTGAGAACTTGATAAATTACACCTAAGTAACGACAGTAGAGATTGGTCTGGGGGTTATGGAGAATGTTGATAGATTACATGATTGTATGTGACGACAGTAAAAGTTAGCTGATGGTCATGGAAAACTTGATAGATTACATGTAAGTGAGGACAGTAAAGGTTAGCCTGGTGGTCATTGAGAACTTGATAAATTACATGTAAGTAGCGACAGTAAAGGTTAGCCATATGGTCATTGAGAACTTGATAAATTACATGTAAGTAGCGACAGTATAGGTTAGCCTAAGTGTAATGGAGAACTTGATAGATTACATGTAAATGAGGACAGTAAAGGTTAGCCCTATGGTCATTGGGAACTTGATAGATTACATGTAAGTAACGACAGTAGAGTTTGGGCTGAGGGTTATGGAGAATTTATATGGATTATATGATTGTAAGTGGCGAAAGTAAAGGTTAGCCTGAGGGTCATGGAGAACCTTGATAGATTACATGTAAGTAACGACAGTAGAGTTTGTGCTGAGGGTCATGGAGAACCTTGATAGATTACATGTAAGTAACGACAGTAGAGTTTGTGCTGAGGGTCATGGTAAACTTTGATAGATTACATGTAAGTAACGACAATAGAGTTTGGGCTGAGGGTTATGGGTAATTTATATAGATTACATGATTGTAAGTGACGATAGTAAAGGTTAGCCTGAGGGTCACCGAGAATTTTGAAAAACTTTAGGCTGTTCCCAAAAGGTTAACCCAAAGCGCTTTCCTCTTCACCTCGTCTCTCCCAATGGATTCCACTTCACTCTTACAGTATATTGGCACAAACAAGGTTTACACATCACCGATGATGGATCCTAAAGTTTCAATATACTTTGGTAGAAATTTTTTCAAGGCTGGATAAGAAGTTTTTATACTTTAAAATCTTAAAAAATCTACGCGTATCCCCTGAAAAGTAGGGGGCGCGGTGGCCCTGGGGTAGAACATCATCTCCCAGCGCAAAAGGTCCGTGATTCGAGCCCTGGCGATTGCGCTCCCTACTGGTTGGGTCGGTGTCAGTTCAATGTGACCGACTGAGACAGGAGTCATGGTATCCCCGCCGTGTCTCGTGTGTGGCAGCACATAAAATTGCCAGTGTCAGTCTTTCGGCCCGTCCACAAAATAGCCTACATAGTGCTGACGTTGGACGTTAACGTTGGACGTTAAACCAACTCAACTACAACTACAACCCTGAATAAAAAATCCACAGACTTAGAGGCCTGGGTAGATCTACAATGAACCAGATTTTACCTGACATAACATTAACAAACCCACACAAACTAATAAACTGTAGCATGTCCCTCCCCAGGACATCCGCATCCAGCGTTGCGTGACGTTCGGCGACCTGGCGCGACGCCTGTGGCACAGCTTCGTCCTGCAGGGCCTGCTGCCCGACACGGCCGCCATGCCTGAAGGGATAGACGACCTTCACCAGACTGTCTTCGCTGAGAGAGTCGCCATGCTCGCCCAGGAGACCGCGGGGGAGATCCCGGACAGGCGCAAATATATGGTGGCCGCGTTCAAGCACCTCAGCCCCGACACCCTGAGCGCCGTCAGGGACAAGTTCATGATGGACTTCCAGTTGTTTGGCTACGATCCAGAGCCGCCGGAGATCTTCGCGTAGAGCGGTGGGGATCTGGGTAGTGTGGTGTGTCTGTGGTAGTGTGGTGTGTCTGTGATAGTGTGGTGTATCTGGGGTAGTGTGGTGTGTGTGTGGTAGTGTGGTGTATCTGGGTTAGTGTGGTGTACAGTTTTATAATCGTTGAAAGAAGAAAACAAGAGGTTGCGAGGGAGAGAGAGAGAGAGAGAGAGAGAACGAAAGAGCGAGAGAGCGAGAGAGCGAGAGAGAGAGAGAGAGAGAGAGAGAGAGAGAGAGAGAGAGAGAGAGAGAGAGAGAGAGAGAGAGAGAGAGAGAGAGAGAGAGAGAGAGAGAGAGAGCGAGAGAAGCGGGTGTCTCTGTTATTGTTATTCTACCCATGACAATAGTTTCAAATGATAAATATTTCGATATACATGTAATTTTTATTTTGAATGCATTGCTGTATCGCCGGAGAGTAATTCTGCCACAATTAAAGTTTCAATGCTACTGTAAGTGAGAGAGATGCAAATAGAGAGGATGCGGGAGAGAGACAGAGAAAAGAAGAAAAAGAGAGGGAGAGTTAGGAAGAGAGCCGAACGGAGATATAGACAGAGGAAAAGAAAAGATAAAAGGGTGGGGTGGTGTGAGAGGGAAAAGGGAGATATAGATATACATAGAGAAAAAAGAAGAGACAGAGACAGACAGACAGAGAAAAGAAAAGGTCAAAGGGTGGCGTGGGTGAGAGGGAAAAAGGAGATATAGATGTATAGAGAGAAAAAAGAAGAGATAGATGGAGTGGGGAGGTGGTAGAGGAAGGTACAGGGAGAGAAAGGGCGCACATTTTTTTTTAAAGAATGGGGCAGTAAAAGAAAAAAACATTGCCTCCCTTCATTGTTGGCCTGCTCTAATTCTGTATCGCCCTCTTCACTAAAATATTTTAATAAAAAAAAGACAAAAAACAAAAAAAACCCCAAAAAAACAAACAAACAACAAGTTGGAGTGTGTTTTATTTTTTGCTTCGGTTTCAATTTTGCTTATTTCTCATATTTAATTTTTTTTTTTTTTACCTTCTTATATTGTTCTTCTTAATATTAACACTGTCACTATTCGATTGTTTAAAATGTATATCATGAAGATTATGATAATGCTTGATTGCTTTGTCTATTTGAGAGATTATTGTCATGTTTTACCTCCAATAAAACTTTATTCTTGAATTGCTTTCTTTTGTGTTGTCGTTATCGTTGAGAGCAGAACACTCCATGTCATTGTACACGTCCAACTATGAGGTCGTATTTCGTATAACGAGAGAAAGAGTGAGAGAGAGAGAGAGATTGAATTTGTTAGACCGTTCCTGATTGGTTCATAAGACCCTCACATAAAAAAGATAAACTAATGAAATAAATTGTTTCATAAACACCTTATTGATGTACCGGCAAGTTGCCGGCACATTTTATTTACATCTATTATTATTTAAGCGTATTTATTATGAAAGCGAAGTCATAGACATTTTGAATTTGTTTCCATACACAATAATTCAATCGAAATTTAATTCAAATACATGATTATTACTTTAGAGAGATCTATGTATGTTTTTAGCGTATTGACTTCCTCCTCTTCACAGAACTACTTTAAACGTTGGATTTTATATTTCGACCTTTCTCGAAACAATTAAGCTTAATACAATTTAATTTTAATTCAGTTGACAACAAAAAGATAAATTAAACCGAGTGGCAACAAATATTGAAATTGTACTATGCCTGTAACGATGAAAATGTATCAAATCGAATAGCTTATGAACAATTCTGATCTATACTTCATTTCAACATTCACTTATGTAAAATTAGAGATTAATTTGCAGTGCAGTGGGACTATCTATGATGATTCTTTACTTCAATAAACCCAGTTCGGTTACATAAGATACTTATTTTCAGTAGTTTATTAATCTTTAACACGTGACGTTATCATATTTCACCCCCCAAAAAGTGCGTTTTGATTCAAGTAAACTATTGGAAAAAATAGATAGGCTCAGACTGCAAATCTAAAATCCTTGACTATTCGCAATTAACTATTCATTATAATAATATTATTTTAGAGTAGAGCATTGCACAGTCATTATGATTGTTCAACAAACCAACGGAAAACCTTTTTTTTTTAATGTTAGTTGCAGTCATGGATCATTTAACTTTTTAAAGTTTTTTTTTAAACACACACACCAAAAAAACAACAGTGACTTTTTATCACGCCGGTGTGTTACACTACCTTTCCTGAGCGGCCGAGAGTTCAAGTGAAATATGCTACACTTTTCAACGATCTCTCAATTTGTACAAACAATCTAAAATTACTGAATGTCCAGATTTTGAGGAATTATCGAGGAAGTTTCCCAACTGCCGTCATAATTATTACCAGACCGCTTAGAAGGAAGCCCCCTTTTAAAGTTGGAATACATAAAAGAAATTATGAGCGATATTGATTTTATGCAGTTAGTAAAACGCTGAGACATTGATTATTAAAATATTCTTGACCTTTTGAATAATACATCCACATAAATTAAAAAGTATACCATCTTTTAAATAATTATTGGATGTTTGATAGTATATCAGAGTAAACCATCAATGGGTATATTGAAAAAAAAACGTGTCGCAAGACCCTCTGATCAGCTGGTACTGCGGGGCGCAGTGTAAGTCTGCCCTGGGCAGATGTGACTAATATGTGGGGATGAAGTGGTTCAAAGGTAGAGACTGCGCCTTTTTATCGGAATGATGCAGCTTTAATCTTGCCCAGAAGGCCTTCTTAATCTTGCTGGTTGGGTCGTTGTTGTCAGTAGGCTGTTATTTGAGCGGCCACATTTCGGGTAGGCATATACAGTTCTGAGATTTCGTCCAATTTTCCACGGAACCTTTGAGACGTAAACTTGGAAAAAGATTGCCTTTGTTGTGTTTTCACCCAATGCTAGACGACATACCTGCACCAACCCTTGGGGGCCCTGATATGTTACAAAGGATGCAGGCATTTAAGGCACACCCAACTAATAACAAATAGATCCCTGCCTGTCGTCTACTACACTATTCCCCCTCCTAAGTAAGGCAGCCTACCTTTCATATATCAAACCCATGGGACCAGTAAAAGGCACCCACCAAATGCTGAAAGAGACTCCCCAGGCTCAGTCAGTCTTCCCGGCTACCCTACAACCAGCGAACCGCCTCCAAAAAAAAAAAAATAGCAAAAACTCCCCCAGGTCCGACCACACCGCGACCTTCCAAGAAATTGCTACCCCGCCACCTGTCACTGGGTGCTTCCCACCACAGTCAACACTCCGCTACCCTGCGACCTGGCGAAGGAACCCCAACGACAGTCAGACCCATATTGTCTCCCCGTTATCAATATGGAGGAGAAGTTGATCCGATCGTATAATACTAATAGTATTTGTACTAACTGTTGCAGCCTTGTCGATGTATTCACTCTTCCCACTGCGCGCTGATCAACACAGGCACTGGTCCTCAGTTTGCGCTGTCAAGATGGCGCGGGGACTAGGCAACTGGGTGGGAAAATCCGTTCTATGGAGGAGAAGTATATACGCCAAGGTCAGGAGAAGAAGTGTATAACAAATAGAGGGCATGCCAGCGCAGTCTTACCTCTCACTTAGGAGACAAAGCATATACTATAGAAAGGTTAGGTCAAACTCAGTCTGGTTGAAAAATTCCATCACCTTGGTGCGCAATAAATTATTCTTTACAAGCGCGAATAGGCAAGCGTGGATTCAGCGAGCTGGGGTTGTAGTAGATCCACCACCGCTGCTATCAAGCTTATCGAAAATTCTATTTATAGCGACCAAATTACGTGACTAATATCATGTGTTTTTGGTTCTATTTATAGTAACTACATTCATGCTAATTTTTTTTTTTTTTGGGGTGAAAAGAATTCTGGCAACTCTTCCACAGTTCCGCTCCATTCAGACAATTCCGGTTGATGCAGATGCACATGTGTTGGTATTGAGTCTAGATCTAGATCTTGATTCTAAAAATATATGTGTGTGTGCCTGGAAAAAGGGCCCAAATGTCTTATTGTTTTCCTCGAACACACATATAATTCCTCACACACTCAATTACTTTTTCTGCCTCTCTCTCTCTCTCTCTCTCTCTCTCTCTTTACTCTCTCTCTATCTTTTTTAAATCATTTCGGTGACTTGGCATGCTCTTATGGAGGTTTCGGCTCTGTTTCGTTTAGGACTATTATTTTAATAATTAGAGGCTTTGCGATAACAACCAAACAACCAAAGTTCCGTCGCCCCTCCCTCGTCCACAAAAGATGTGTAGTCTAAATAGTGCTGACGTTGGACGCTAAGCATTAAACAAACAAACAAACAAACAAACAAGCAAAGAAATCAGAAGTTTCACAGAAAGCCTAGCGCCAGTGATTAATAACTGCTATTACTCAGTGTCATATTTCAGACGTGGCCCGCACCCTACCCCCTTTCCACCCCACCAAAAGCGACCCGTTTTTTTTTATTGTTCGAGGTAGACAAGGAAAACAATTTTAAATGATGAAAAAAAGATGGTGAGGGTGCGGTAACCACCTGGACCTTGACAATCGAAATTGTTTAAGTCTCATGGTTTTTTCTTCTTCTTTTTTTTTTTGCATTAAATTTCAAATGTTGGATAAAATCCCCCAAAACCATCCAAACATTGATCAGAATTTGAGGCACTTTCCACTCACCAGTCACCAGAGGACATGGAGCTCTTAATAGGAGAGATTTAACCTTCATTCTTATAAAATAGGCCTATAGCACTAAGTTAACGTTCTTATTTTCTTTTTTTTTATATATATATTTCAACTAGTTGTTCACGATTTTTATTGCTGGCCTTGTTTCATTCAAAAAAATTTATTCTGGGATCAGTCTAGTTTACATGCACCCAAATGATCGTATTCCTACAAAACTTGAGGGGGATCATCCAGATGCACATCAGCTTTCATTACTTGTTCGAGATAGCTCCCTCCCCCTCCCATCCATTCCCCTTGTACTAAGGCACATGATTACATGGCAGGGGACTTCATGCAACAAGCAATTCAGAGTTCTTTGATCTTTGATCACATCTCTAGAAGTACTCGTAGAACACATTTTTTACATACACTTCGCATCATCTTAGTTCAGTTTTTTGTTGTTGTTTTTTTTGTGAATTTTAACAGTAACATGATACCTAGAGTAGATACAAGCGACTGTTGTGTATAGAATAGTCGTTAATAATAGAAACAAAATTATCAATAACAGTACCTCTTATAAAGTTAATAATAATGATCGAGAAATGGACAGAACATCAGTCTAGATAAATCAAAAAACAATATACATAACCAAACGGTTCTTATTTTCTCTTGATCCACATTAAAATTATTCGAGGTCTAAATCTATAATTTCATAAAACAGATACGAATAAGTCAGGTTCTGAATACCTTGATTTAGATGCGCCACTTAATTTGGACACTATTACCCCCCCCCCCCAAAAAAAAAAAAAAAAAAAAAAAAAAAAAAAAAAAAAAACAACAACAACAACCAAACAAACAAAAAAACAACACAAAAACACAAAAGAAACAACAAAACAAGAACACACGTATCATATTAATTAGTCGTGTTTAGAGCATCTTGCTTTCGACATTGCTAAGTTTATACTGTGTTATCGTTTGAAAATGACTTCAAACAAAAGTCCTTCGAGTTCAATGTTAGACTGTCACAGAATTATTGTTCCGACGATAAAGGCTCGAACATAACGATTATATTATTGTTTCATTTTCTCCACATCAACATATTTGAGCACGTAATGAGCAAAAATTCAGAGTCGTTTAAAAATGCATGATAAAGAGATTACAACCGCATCACAGAGACTAGTATATTCACCATTCATAACGATTTACACATTTCTGTATCAGAATCATGAGCCACACACTGTTCCGAAACATCTTTGGGTTTGTTTTTTTAATCAAAAGAAATACTCCCAAAGTTTCGCCTTTTTATGCATATCTTCAAGAAACAAGTCCAACACACGTTTCCAGATGTTGAAATTGAACCCAGAATAATACTTACATCTAGTTCTCAGTGTCAAATACAGCGAGGAGATGCTATCTTTTCAAAGAAAAACAAGGATAACTTGCCAAATGTTCTCCGTGAACTATAATTATCAAAAATTTAATGCAACTTTCTATTTTATTGCCTCAGGAAAATCAAGTAAAGTGTCTGGGACGTAAGGTAAAAAAAAAAAAAAACAGAAAAAAACAGCAACAACAACAACAACAGCAACAACAACAACAACAACGACAACAACAACAACAACAACAACAACAACAACAACAACAACAACATACGTGACATAGTTATTAGAATATCAAAACCATTCATAAGTGATAACAACCTTACTCTACACCTTTACATTTTTTTAAACTTCAAATAAATAGTTTATAGTTCCATTTAGAAAGTAAAAGAGCAAACCGCTGGTTCACCCAAACGACACGTAAAACGTTTTGTAAACAATCGTTATACATCTTTAAAAAATATAAACATCCGTTTTTGAACCGTATTATTTTTCAACTTTTTTTCGGCGAATTTAAGAACATAATTTTAGAGTCTGTTAGAGCTAAATACTAGATCTATTTGCTCCGTTACCACTCTGGCTGCGCTGTTGTTTCTCAGTTGTTTTGAATTGATAGCCTCGTTTTAAAAATTCAGTAGTTATAACTATTGTCTATTTCCAAACTTATTCTTATAATCCAATTTATTTATTTTGTTGTTGGCTTGAAATGTTGTTATTGATCTAACTGTCATTTAGATCTGCATAGACATCAATCTTCAAGATAAAGTAAATGAATATTGCTTCACTTACATAACCTCTTTTTGACAATTATATGCTCAATAATACATGTAAAATTATTTATTCAATCTATGATATATTAAACCTTTTTTAGTTCACTGGTTAACGAAAATTTCTTATCTGGATTAATTTTCATAAAAAAATATCAAAATTTAATTTGGTTAATGTTTGGCACATCTGAAGCCCCAGAACACAGATTTGTATGTTTTGAATCCTAAATATCCTGAGGCGTTCAGGCCCCCGACAAGGGCCTTTGCGGCCCCCCTGAACCCCCACAGATTTTGAACTCGTGTAGATTAAGCTTACCAAAACGCCACTGAGTTTTAATATCATAATTATAATAATAATAATACGCGTATTAGTAATACAATATATAACTTTATTCTTGAAAGCCAATGTATAACTTAGATAGCAGAGTATTAGAGTTTAGAAAAACTAATTCAGGATGTTGGTAGGTTTTTTAACGTCTAACGTCGTCATCTAGTCTCTGTCGTAGATGGGCCCGATGATCAACATCTGACAAATTTACGTGCTGCCACACAGGGGCAGATTGGCGATGCCAGGGTTTGTGGTAGCCGGTCACATTATAATGACACCTACCCAATACGTATACGACGAAATTTGACAAATATATTTGCCTAGGACAAAGAAGAGACACCAAGACTTTAGTGTCAGCCGGTCACATAATTGACCCAACCAACTGCAGTGAAGAAAATCTTACAAATGTTTTTTTACGATCATGGAATCGAATTGGAAACATCCCGAAGAAAAACCAATCGCTCAATGACTCCAGTTAGAAGTGGCATGCGGACAATCCACGGACAGCCCACCAGAAGAGCGCCAAAACAAAATGGAGTCCTCAATTTCGAACCTGAGGTAAGGCTTCCTCAAATATGTATTCGATTTCTGTGAATCTACAAGTCTGTCTAATTAGCTTATGTAAAATTCAAGGGAATGAACTCTTAAATGTATTGAAATGGGCTTATTTAAAATGTTCTCTGTTCTTATGTCAATTTCAAGGGAATTAACTCTTTTAAATTTGTTTTGGAAATCTTTTTAAAGTGAAGAGATTATCTTGGTTGCAACTGTAAACAATCTTGATGGCCTAGGCGACTGATCATGTCATGTCAGCATAGTACTACTAATCGAGATTCTGAAATCATCTACATGTTATCTCATGTACGTGCAGAGCATTTGACCCGAGCCTTTTTAAAAAACAATAAATGCCTTCTTATCAATATCTAGATCTAGCTGTAATCCAGATTGAATAGCAATTAGATCTAGATAGATCTACTATCTAGACTCAAGATCGAGATAGTCTATATTAAAAGATAGAAATATTTAACTAATCCATTCTAGGTAAGTAAGCAAGCAAAATGTACCGCAGTCACACTGACAAATTAAGAAAAACAATGAATGCTTAACAACTTGAAATAAGAAGGAAATCAAAAGCCAGCCATAATGAACTATTAACTTTATTCATTCTAAGAAGGTAACAGTAATACAGTTTCAGCACACACAGGCTGATAATCAAAATAACATTATGTAGCAACATTTATCTGCCACAAAGCACTTCTCACAGTATTGGACTCAATTTGTTTTCTCTCTCTCTCTCTCTCTCTCTCTCTCTCTCTCTCTCTCTCAAATATCGGATCATATACAACAATACATGTATAAATGCAATTTTATCAATGTCTATTCAAATCAAAATTTTCTCACAGGACAAAAACAAACAATTTTCGAACAAAACACTTTTAAATATTATTCATACCTGAACAAACACATCCATCCTCTCTAGCCCACTAGCCCACAATACAGTTTTTAAGAAGTATCTTCGT
Source organism: Elysia chlorotica (assembly GCA_003991915.1). NCBI lineage: Eukaryota > Metazoa > Mollusca > Gastropoda > Plakobranchidae > Elysia > Elysia chlorotica. The sequence goes on from RQTK01001288.1 coordinate 54,871, forward strand.
TGCAGACGTTAGATGATTATGGTGATATTAAATTGCGTGCATGGTAGAGTCTTCCGACGCAAAACGTCCGAGTTCTCGAACTCTGGCGATTGCGCTCCCTACTGGTTGGGTCGGTGTCAGTTTGATGTGACTGGCTGAGACAGGAGTCATGGTATCCCCGCTCTGTCTCGTGTGTGGCAGCACATAAAATTGTCAGACGCAAGTCCTATATAGTGCTGATGTTGGACGTTAAAGCAACTCAACTCAACTCAACTACACTCTACAGACATAAGAATCACAAACCATCAAATGAAGAAAGTTAGGCGTAAGAGCTAAGATTAAATTTGTGTGAGCAGTAAATCATACACTTAGAGAGAAATGGGTTGAAAGAGAGGGAGATAGATGTTAAGAGAAAAGAGAGAAAGAGAGACGAGAGGTCCGTGGTTCAAGCGCTGGCGATTTAGATCCATACTGCAAGAGGAAGAAAAAAAAAGGAGAGAGAGAGAGAGAGAGAGAGAGAGAGAGAGAGAGAGAGAGAGAGAGAGAGAGAGAGAAGGTTTATTTCAATCTTAAGAACAACAGCAAATGAATGGACACAAGGGTAAATTAATATATGAAAAGTAAAAGTCTGCACATTTATTTAAAAAAAAATTTATGCCCCTTATATATTATTCAAAGGGAAATAAGTCAGTAAAAATTGAGATAATTAAAAAACATTTTTTTTGAAGGGGTACAGCTTTGACCCTCCTCCATATAGGCACTCTCAGGATGGCCACATTGACGAGAAACCATGAGCAGTGCAAATGAGTCCTCAATAGTCAGTGGACTATTATTTCATAAGTTAGAGTGAGTCATGGGGGATATTCTTGTTTTCTATTAAATATTTATATCCTTCGATGTTTTTTTTAATCCAAAAAAAATACCAGGGGGTGCAACTTACCGCCCATGAACCTCGCCATTTATACATATATATATATATATGTATAGGCACTCTCAGGATCGCGGAACCATCACACCACATTGACGAAGTACCTAACGCCTGTACCTCTGAGGACTTTGTGGTTATCACAAAACTCCCTGCCAACTACCAATCACCATGCCGATGTATTATGGGAGGAACCCTGGCTCCTTTCGACTGAGAATCATAGTTCACTGACCAGAAAGTAGGAGTTGACCGTTCACACAAGGTGCCTTCATACAATTCGTTGTTAAACTTTTAAAAGTTGATTGTTCTCTCATTCCCTTTCTATATGTATCTCTCTTTCCCTTTCTCTCTCTCTCTCTCTCTCTCTCTCTCTCTCTCTCTCTTCTTTTTCTCCATTTTCTGCGACCTCATTTTCCTTATTTTTCTCAACGCTTTCTCTTTTTTCTCTCTGTCTCAAATGCCTCAAATGTATAAGATCGTTCGTTTACTTTAATTGATTTTGCAAATAACTTTTGATCTATAATTATTTATGCAGTAAATCGACAGCGTTGTTGGGTAAATCTTGAACAAGGCTGGAAAAAAAAACACACAAAAAAAACCCACAACTAGTCTCGTTAAACGACGAAAAAAAAAAAGAATATTTCCAATGGAAAAAAAAATAGCCGCCAGAGAAAAACAAGGGACGAGAGACAGCTAGACTTGACCTCATGGGGTCACTCCAACAATTTGGTACTGATTAAGGTCAGTGGTCAGTTACCCCCCCCCCCCCCCCCACCACCCTCCCCACCCGCCCCCATTACCGTGTAGGATCCTCCTTGAGGCATCGGAGAAGTTGTAGACTAAAAATGATAAAAAGAAAAAGAAAGAGAGATACAGGGAGAGAGATTGAAAGACGGAGAGAGAGGGGGTTGGAGCGAGAGAGAGAAATAGAGAGATATAGGGAGAGATATTAAGAAGACAGAGAGAGAGAGAGCTGGAGCGAGAGAGAGAGAAAGAGAGAGCTATAGGGAGAGATTGAAAGACAGAGAGAGAGAGGGAGCGAGAGAGAAAGTTTTTTCATTCTCTTTCTCCTCCTACCAACTTTAACGAGCATCGCCATTCTTGGAGCCTTGCCGTCGCCTGCCTGGGAGCCTTGCCCTCATGGTGGCTCTGAGATTAAGTGGAACTGTTCCAGACCTCCACGTAAGGCCAGACACAACCTTTTGTTACCATTCGCTCCAGCACTGCAGGCCCAATCATTCAGTTCAGTCGACTCGGGGTTGAAGTCCCCTAAACCGCAACGTCGCCGCTCGCCATTGTGTTAAGATCATGTTCAACCAACAATAGACCTAGATCTAGACTATAGACTAGTCCATTCTATGCCAATAACAGGCATTACCTGCCGCATAGGCACACATTCTGAGAATTCGACTGCTACACTCTACCAAATTTCTTTCCTAGTGTTCTCTACGTATTAATTTTCTTTACGACATTAACTTTCCCTCTTGATTGTTAGAAGTGTTTGTTATTCGTTCCAATAAGGAGTGTAGATCTATAGTGTATTTTCTGATGAGAAAAGAAGATGTAGTTTGTATTGTCTAGCTCACTGTGATAAGGGAGGCACGCAGTGTGTGATTAAGGCTATAGATCAACCGTACCGAGCTTGGGTTAGGCCGACCAAGGCTTATTCTCTCAGGTGATTGTGGTAGATGTTAATCAATAATCGACACATTCCATACAGGTACATAGTTGTCAACAACTAACACAGCAACAACAATAAAACAATTTATTAATGATAATAATATTTATAATCATTAAAAACTATTATTAACATTATTAGATTTTATTATTATCATTATCATTATCATAATAATTATTAATATTATTATTTTTTAATTATTATTATTATTATTATTATTATTATTATTATTATTATTATTATTATTATTATTATTATCATTATTATTAACTTGGAAAATGGTATATCTTTCCCTCTAACATTCGATCATGACTTAAAAAATGCCTGGTCTGCTATGTTTACTAAAACATGTTTTTTTTTCAAATTCAGGACATGCAAACCCAGCATCCACTCTCACTTTGAAAGATGACAATAATAAAATCTTCACACATCCAGCTTTAAGATATTTGGCCAACATAATATTTTTTCAGGGTTGATTTTTTCGCACTGCAATTTCTAAAGCACTATGTAGGTGCGTAATCCAAAAGTAAGTAATTTCTTACCGGCAGCAAAAGCCTCTTCAGCTGTTGCATCTGCCAATTTCTCAACACTACTAAACAACAAGCGCAAGTCTTGGAAGAATGAGTGTCCGTTTTAAGTTTTGGGTCTAGGAGATATATAGACATAGATAGATAGATAGATAGATAGATAGATAGATAGATAGATAGATAGATAGATAGATAGATAGATAGATAGATAGATAGATAGATAGATAGATAGATAGATAGATAGATAGATAGATAGATAGATGATAGAGAGAGAGAGAACGAGAGAGGTTGACAGTTATGAGATGGATATATAATAATAAATAAATAAATGGTATTTATATAGCGCCCAACCCCGAATTATCAGGCTCTGGGCGCTTTACATCGTTAAAAAAGTACTAACTAAACTAATTGAACAATTCAAGTGATATTTAAATAAAATAACACACACACACACACACGCACACATACTCAGTAACACTACATTTACCAACATCTTTAACCAACATGAAAACACATAACAATTTAGGTATAGCCTAACTTTGAAACAAGTTGTCCACAGTTTTGGACCTAGGAAAAAGAAAGAGCGTTGACCCGAAGCTTTATAATTTCTATGATAGATATATAGATAGACAAATAGATAGATAGATAGATAGATAGATAGATAGATAGATAGATAGATAGATAGATAGATAGATAGATAGATAGATAGATAGATAGATAGATAGATAGATAGATAGATAGATAGATAGATAGATAGATAGATAGATAGATAGATAGATAGATAGATTTTGTCATAATTTCCAGTCGTAGGCTACTACTAGTCCCAAAACTTTAAATGGACACTCAACCTTCCAGGACTTGCGCTTGTTGTTTAGTAGTGTTGAGAAATTGGCAGACGCAACAGCTGAAGTTGCTTTTGCTGCCGGTAAGAAATTAATTACTTTTGGATTACGCACCTATATTTTCATACCGTGGATCTAGGAAAGTGCCTCAAAATCCATATCTGCCGACATTTGGGCCCTTTTCCCAGGCACACACACATATTATTTTTAGAATCAAGATCTAGATCTAGATTCAATACCAACACATGTGCATTGTGCATCAACCGGAATTGTCTGCCGAATGGAGCGGAACTGTGGAAGAGTTGCCATAATTTTTTTCACCAAAAATATAATAATTATCATGAATGTAGTTACTATAACTACATTGGTACATTGTACCAGCATCAATTAGGCGGCTGCAAAATAGCTTTACCTAGAGCGGGGCGAACGTTGGTCTCCGGGTCGGGACAATCGCAGTCGGGAACTTTGTGTTTGTATGCAGTGTTAAATGTATTCTTGTATATGCGTGAAGAGGTGTGTGTTTTAAATCGCTCATTATATTTTATTATCATTATTATCATCATTATCATCAATAGTTACTATAAATAGAACCAAAAACACATGATATTAGTCACGTAATTTGGTCGCTATAAATAGAATTTTCGATAAGCTTGATAGCCGCGGTGGTGGATCTACTACAACCCCAGCTCGCTGAATCCACGCTTGCCTATTCGCGCTTGTAAAGAATAATTTATTGCGCACCAAGGTGATGGAATTTTTCAACCAGACTGAGTTTGACCTACCCTCTCTATATTATATGCTTTGTCTCCTAAGTGAAAGGTGAGACTGAGCTGGCATGCCCTCTATTTGTTATACACTTCTTCTCCTGACCTTGGCGTGTACACTTCTCCTCCATAGAACGGATTTTCCCACCCAGTTGCCTAGTCCCCGCGCCATCTTGACAGCGCAAACTGAGGACCAGTGCCTGTGTTGATCGGCGCGCAGTGGGATGAGTGAAAACATCGACAAGGCTGCAACAGTTAGTACAAATACTATTAGTATTATACGATCGGATCGACTTCTCCTCCATATTGATAACGCGGAGACAATATGGGTCTGACTGTCGTTGGGATTCCTTCGCCAGGTCGCAGGGCAGCGGAGTGCTGACTGGAGTGGGGAGGATCCAATGACAGATGGCGGGGTAGCAATTTCTTGGAAGGTCGCGGTGTGGTCGGACCTGGGGGAGATTTTGCTATTTTTTTATTATTTTTTTTTGGAGGCGGCTCGCTGGTTGCAGAGTAGTCGGGAAGACTGACTGAGCCAGGCGAGTCTCTTTCAGCATTTGGTGGGTGCCTTTTGCTGGTCCCATGGGTTGAGATATGAAATGTAGGATGCCTTACTTAGGAGGGGAGGAGTGTGTTAGACGACAGGCAGGGACCTATTCATGATTAGTTGGATGTGCCTTGAATGCTTGCATCCTGTGTAACATATCAGGGTCCCCAAGGGTTGGTGCAGGTCTGTCGTCTAGCATTGGCTGAAAATCAACAAAGCCAATCTTTTTTCCAAGTTTAACGTCTCAAAGGTTCCGTGGAAAATTGGACGAAATCTCAGAACTGTATATGCCTACCCGAAACGTGGCCGCTCAAATAACAGCCGACTGACAACAACGACCCAACCAGCAAGATTAGGAAGGCGTTCTGAGCAAGATTGAAGCTGCATCATTCCGATAATAAGGCGCAGTCTCTACCTTTTGACCACTTCATTCCCACATACTAGTCACATCTGTCCAGGGTAAACCTATACTGCGTCCCACAGTACCAACTGATCAGAGGGTCTCGCGACAATTTTTTTTTTCAACATCCCCATTGATGGTTTACTCTGACATCCAACACTTAAAAGATGATATACTTTTAAATTCATGACGATGTATTATTCAAAAGATCAAGAATATTTTAATGAGCAAAGTCTCGGCGTTTTATTTACGGTACTACACAATATCAATACGGTATTGGTCATAATTTGTTTTATGCAATCCAACCTAAAAAGGAGGCTTCCTTCTAAGCGGTCTGGTAATAATTATGATGGCAGTTGGGAAACTTCCTCGATAATTCCTCAAAATCTGGACATTCAGTAATTTTAGATTGTTTGTACAAATTGAGAGATCGTTGAAAAATGTAGCATATTTCACTTGAACTCTCGGCCGCTCAGGAAAGGTAGTGTAACACACCGGCGTGATAAAAAGCCACTGTTGTTTTTTTGGTGTGCGTGTTTAAAAAAAACCTTTAAAAAGTTAAATGATCCATGACTGCAACTGACATTAAAAAAAAAGGTTTTCCGTTGGTTTGTTGAACAATCATAATGACTGTGCAATGCTCTACTCTAAAATAATATTATTAAGCTTATAAGGAATAGTTAATTGCGAAAAGGCAAGGATTTTAGATTTGCAGTCTGAGCCTATCTATTTTTTCCAATAGTTTACTTGAATCAAAACGCACTTTTTGGGGGGTGAAATATGATAACGTCACGTGTTAAAGATTAATAAACTACTGAAAATAAGTATCATAACCTAACTGGGTTTACTGAAGTAAAGAATCATAGATAGGCCCACTGCACTGCAAATTAATCTCTAATTTTACATTAGTGACTGTCGATATGAAGTATAGATCAGAATCGTTCATAAGCTATTCGATTTGATACATTTTCATCGTTACAGGCATAGTACAATTTCAATATTTGTTGCCACTCGGTTTAATTTATCTTTTTGTTGTCAACTGAATTAAAATTAAATTGTATTAAGCTTAATTGTTTCGAGAAAGGTCGAAATATAAAATCCAACGTTTAAAGTAGTTCTGTGAAGAGGAGGAAGTCAATACGCTAAAAACATACATAGATCTCTCTAAAGTAATATCATGTATTTGAATTAAATTTCGATTGAATTATTGTGTATGGAAACAAATTTCAAAATGTCTATAACTTCGCTTTCATAATAACTACGCTTAAATAATAATAGATGTAAATAAAATGTGCCGGCAACTTGCCGGTACATCAATGAGGTGTTTATGAAACAATTTATTTCATTAGTTTATCTTTTTATGTGAGGGTCTTATGAACCAATCAGGAACGGTCTAACAAATTCAAGGCCTGTTGCCTCCACCGGAATTCAGTTGGTGTATTCGTCCGCATTTTTTTCATTTTCACATGTGTATTGTTGCTTCAAACTGACCTTCTACCAGAGTGAGCTAATTCTTTATTTATTATAATCTTGGAAAGGAAACTTTAATCATAATTTCAGAAGGACTTTCTGTTTAATTCAGAGATCTCTTTTCAAAGATGGATCTCATCAAAATCCTTGAGAAAACAGTTTCGCCAGGTAATTTTATACGGTTGTCGATTTCTTGCTCCATCTCGCATGGAGTCCAACCTCTTCGTTTGCCATGGTTAGATGAATAGGACGTAGATCTAGATCTAGATTCTAGATGTTTTCATACAAATGGTAACGTAATTTCTAGATATAAATCTAGACAAACAAGACTGCATTTATTATTTGAGGGTTTTTTGGAAACGTTTCTAAACTCAGATACTTATCTCGTGTTGATAGATCTAGATTCTAGATCTCTATATCTTCTATATTTGACTCTGCAATACTGGATCTCTCCATGACGCACATTCGGTGGGAGCATGCTGGCGTCATTATTCATTAAGTATATCTAGTCTCTAGATATTATTAAGAACCAGGATCTAGGGTGTAGATGGGAGGTGTGATAGCCCTGGAGGAGAACATCGGCTTCACACTCGGGAGATTCGTGGATCAAGCCTTACCGATTTCGCCCCCTTCTGCTTGGGTCGGTGTCAGTTTCATGTGACTGGCTGAGACAGGAGTCACGGAATCCCCGCCTTATTTCGCGAGGGGATGAGAGAGATGGAGTGTAGGGTTGCAAACCAACAAATTTTCTTCATTTATTCCTTTGCCTCCCTCCATCCCCCAATCAGCTTTTAAAAGCAATCAAAGTATTTTAGAAGTGTACGCAATAATACTATTTAACCATATTATTGACACTGCATACTATCAACATAAGTAGCTGGGAACAATGGATGATATCTCACTCAGGGGTATGAATGGACCAATATTTTACATTAATTAGCGCAGCATCACGTTTATAACAGATCATTATATTTTACAAAAAGCTCAAGGTTGATTTTCATTTGCCAATCCGTAACTCTTGAGGAGTTCAGTCGAGTTAGGTTCGATGAGAATACGGTACATTGGAAAGGGACATCATCAGAAGAAGAAAACAAAATATAAAAAAAAATTCACAGTACTAAAAAATAAAGGGGAGAGAGAGAGAGAGAGAGAGAGAGAGAGAGAGAGAGAGAGAGAGAGAGAGAGACAGAGAGAGAGAGAGACAAACAGACACAGAGGAAGAGAGAGAGTGACAAAGATGAACTTGATTCTAGCTATAAATAATCCAAACTATATTTGAATTTGAACCCTTGAAGCGTTTTATAAAAATGTTCAGTTATCTTGAAGGAATGGACAAGAATTTATAAACAGTTTTTAAATTTAAGCTAGATGTGCATTATTTCATAGTCTCAGAAGAAGTCTTTTCTTACAGTGAGCTGACACAAAAAAAATAGTCAAGACATGAAAATGTCATAAACAGTTGATTGACTAATTTGGTCCGTATATTTAAGTACAAAAGCGGCACACACTTCAAATATAATATTTATTTTAGGGTTTCTTGCGGCACAAAATGACAAAGTAAAAAGACAGGAAGAAATGCATTGGATTTATAAAAGTATTGTAAAAGGATGATTGAAAAGTGTCCATTTTATCGAACAATGGCATAAAAAATGCCTATGCATAACTATCGTGAATAATAACTTATATAAATAAGGAATTAAGAGACACACCCACATAAAGACTTTCAAGTCGTGTATCCTTAAAAATCACATTTTCGTACATGTACATATGATATCTCAGAGATCATATCACATGTTTCACCTTTAGAAGTTAAAAGTAACATTTCCGACCTTATCTGCAGCGTAGTTTTAACTGAAATTGAAACCGTTAGCAGACACATCTAGATATAGGATCGCATCTGAAAATAAACTAAAACCATGATAATTTTCCTTGAGAAAGAAATCTAAAAGTTAAGAATTTCCTTTTAGGGCCATCCATGTATTATTTAGGATTATAAATAAAACTGACATCGTTAAAATTTGCCTTTATTATGAAGACTTCTAACTCTAAGATATGGGATTAATGAAAATAAAAATGTTCAAAAATTGATTCTAGATCTGCATCGACTTTTAGATTGAGCCTAGATCTAGGTTATTTTTATTGGTCACTAGATCTAGATTTAGATTAGTTAGGCCTAGTAATCTACTCATCAAGATCCAGCTTAGATTTAGATAGATCTAGTCTAGACCTACCAAACCAATGCTCTAAAACTGAAAGTGAAACAAACTTTGAAAAAACCAATGAAACTTTGAAAGATGCTCTAAAACTGAAAGTGAAACAAACTTTGAAAAACTAATGAAAGCTGCCCTAAAACAAAGTGAAACAAGTCTCTCAATTTATTTTTTAGATTTAGCCTATATCTAGATCTAGAATATGCATGCCTATGGTTGTATGCTGTATCAAAACGCATAGAGGTAGAGTGAATAGAATGACTTAGGGAAAGGGAACTGAGGAAGATTGGAGTCAGAATGTGTCTGTTTTGTGTTACACAAAATTCATAAGGAAACTTAGGGGGTGTACATGTCAAGTGTTATCTTAAGATGGCGCAGAACCATATTACAATCTATAGAGAGAAAGGTACATAAATGCATTGCTATCATTGATGATGTATATCTACATCTACATCATTTGATATCATTTTTTATGTGTGTTTAATTTATAGGCCCCTAATCAATACTAAGTTAGAGTTTTAATAAAGAGTAACACAAACTGTAAAATGATATGCAGGTATTTGAAAAAAACAACAGCATATGTGCACAATTATGAGTTCAAACTTTTAAGCTCACAAGTTATTATTTTTTTTCAGATACTCATGAACTGGAAAGTGCTCAACAGTTCCTGGAATCGGCAGCTGCTCAAAATTTGGTGAGAATGCTTACTATCCAGCAATTAACATTAATTTTAGGATAGGTATGCATTTCAAAAAATTTGGTTATCAGCATATAATGAAGTCAAAGTGTCACAGATGTGTTAACAATTAACTGGTAAGCATTCACATCAGACTCGTGAAGTATATATATTTTTATGGTCTATAAAGCAAATCTCTTTAAATCAATGCACCCTCCTCAATTATTTTATTGCTTCAAACAAACTCGAATTCCACCATCAGTAGATTTTCTGCCGACACTGGAGGTGTGGAAATTTGTCAAAACCCAATGTTCTAACAATTTTTTGTTGTTGGAATGTTACATTTTACTCCTTTATGGATTTTATGATTTATTGTGAATTATTATGAACATTTATTATCAAGAATAACATCAACCCAGAAATAGTTTGCGAAAAAAAAATGATTTCAATGGTATTTCATACTGCTGAGAGGCATCCTGTTGTAACTGCAAATAGTTATCGAGGACAGTTACAATATTTTGCCTCTATAAATGAGCTGTAACTTACCTTCTTACATCTATTTAAAATCCATTTTATCCCTGCTCAAATCAACAGCCAGATCTGTTGACATCCTTGAGTACTGTTTTGAAACATGGAGGCAACAGTCCAGTGGCCCGTATGCAAGCTGGTCTGCAGCTCAAAAATGCTCTGTACTCCAAAGACAATGCAATCAAACTTCAACACCAGCAGAGGTGGCTCCACTTCCCTGAAGAAATGCGAAGACATATCAAACAGAATGTAAGTCAGTTGCATTTACTCACAGAACTTTTGCTTTGATTTTAAGAATTTTTTTTGTTTTAATGTTATTGATCTGAACGTTTATTTACACATTCATGTTATTATCAAGTTATAATTTGTCAAGAACTGAAGTGTTCTTCTAATGTTAGTAATAACTCCAGAGCTGTGACTTTTTAAAATTTTATTTACTATTTTCAACATTAAAAAAATTCAGATTCAAAGTATGACCTTGTAATTGTTTAGAACAATATATTTAATTTGATTTCAACATAGTAAATTTTATTAAACAATAGAAAGGCTAAGTGATACAGAGCTTCATCATGTTTTTTTTTTAATAGCCTTCGTTTGGTGGATTTTTATTTTTAAATGTTTAGGCTTTGTAGAGGCCAAACTGAAAAATATTGGTTGTATGCTTTGTTGCCAGGTGTTGGATACTTTGGGGACAGAGACAGTGCGTCCCAGCTCGGCAGCGCAGTGTGTGGCTTACATAGCTTGTGCTGAATTGCCACACAGGTTGTGGCCGGACTTAATAGAAAACCTTACTAAAAATGTCATCAACCCTGGTAGTACGGAAATGATAAAAGAATCAACTCTTGAGGCGGTTGGCTACATCTGCCAAGAAATTGTAGGTTATTCTATGTTGGTCTATATATCTATGATCATATTATCTATCTCAACTCGAAAATATCCCCCAATAAAAAGTTGATAAAAGATTTCCTTTTATAAGGCTTTTAATTGTCCATAGATTGTATGTGCCAAACTTTTGATTTACCTTTTCTAATCACCCTGCACACATGTTGTGCGGGTTATGTTCTTGTGCCATCACCTTTTTGCATAGATCTGCACACCTGCCATAACCAAATAATACCAAAGCTTTTATCTTTTTCAAATTTTGAGAATTCCCCAAAAAAGTGCACACAAGCAATAGGCCTATAAGCATGCACTGTGAAAAGGTTAAATGTAGCCTAACAGTAGCAAATTAATCTGTTTTTCTTATTAAAATGGCTATTTTCAGAAAATTGCGTCTCTTATCACTGGAAGATAGCCAAGTGTTCAATTTTTTTTTCATATAAAATGTAAAACCTTGTTTTGACAAGCAATTATATACAATTCATGTGATTTCATCATTTTTTTTTTTTATTATAGGAGCCGGAAATTTTGCAACCTCAGTCAAATGAAATCCTCACAGCAATTGTACATGCTATGAAGAAAGAGGAACCCAGGTCAGTAGAAATTTACCTGATTTCAAGAGGTTGTTATTCAGTATTTCTCGTCTAGATAGTTTTTTTTTTTTTTTTTTTTTGATTTGTGATAAATTCTTCTAGAACCAAAATCTTAGTCTTAACCCTGTGTTATAAGCCCAGTTTGCTTGCTGTGGCAAAAGTATTAGTTTTGTTCTTAACGCCTGCAGCGCCTTGAAGGTAGCACGATGGCCGAATGGCCACTCTGGGTTTGGCAAGGGTGCCTGGGTGTGAAAAATATGGGCTGTGGCATGACTGTTACCAGTAGTTTTTTCACAGCGAGGCGGTCATCTGGTGTGCCACGCTTTGTGGGTTAGTACTTGGAGCTCTAATAGCGATTTTTTTCTTTACTCGTGCTTTGGGTTATATATATAATTATATATATTTTTTTTTTTTTTTTAATAAAAATGCTGCAGTGCTGGTACTTTCAAATGATCAGGTAATGTATCCACAGCATATAACAGCCTGCTGGCAAAATTAAAAAAAAAAATATCTAGACTTTCATTTTACACTTCACATATTTCTTTTTTTTCAGCAACAACGTTCGATTGGCTGCAACGAATGCTCTGCTCAACTCTTTGGAATTCACAAAAGCAAATTTCGATCAAGAGGTATGTTATGATTAAGCTTAAAAGAATTATCAAAAAGTCAGTATGAGTCAATTACATAATTATTTAGTAAGAATTTGACCTCCTGAGTGTCAGTCCGTATCTGGTTAAAAAATATGTATTTGACTGTGTCCAGATAAAAATTGAGTGTCCTGTTGATCGCTCAGTACTTGCTGCCATTTTTTTACAATAACACCTGGTCAGCCTGGACGTTTACTAGGCCCACTTACATTTTTAACGACTCATAAGTACCCCCTATGCTTCGCGGCACTGGAATCGTTGATATTTATAGCGGTACAGAGCTAGGCTATGAATTTAATGTTATCAGCTCTGAAAATAACTTCATTGAGTTATGTACTTGATTTTATGATAATAAAGTCATATCTGTTATTTGTTTTTTCTTAAAACTAATTCTACCTGCCATTGTTGTAGTATTTCAAAAAGTTTAGCACCAGTCTGTCTACCTGTCCGCGGTTGTGAAGAGTTCCCTTTTGTAATCCAAGTCCTCTTGATTTGAAGTTTTAATCCAATCTCAAGCAATTCAAATTGAAGAAACATCAACGATATTTGTTTAGATACTTGTCTTGTGGCTTTATTCCTTTTATTCCTTCACAGTTGTACAGGGATGTAAATCCTTCAGATTTTCTCTGATTTCAGATTTTCAGGTGCTGCCCCCCCTCCTTAATCTAAAAAAAAAAAAAGAAAGAAAAAGAAAAAGAAAAAAAAAAAATATATATATACACATAATATAGATCTATGTGTTTAATAAATCCATTTCTATTTCGTTGTGTTTTTCTTCATTAAATTATATTCTTACTTAGGAAATATGCGATCAAAATTACGACGCATTATTTCCACACTCGATGTTTGTTGTTTTCATTTATTTTAACACTAAAGAGGTTCGCCCTATTGCCACGACTAGATCTCCGCGGAAAAAATCGGAACTACTAAGAATTATAGTTCAGCGCGAGGATCAGAGGCTTCCGCGGAAAAACGCGGAAGCTATTCAGACATTCCATATCGCAATAGACGGTTATCTTGTTGCCAGGATTTTATCGTAATTTGCTGCCGAATCGAATTGTTGACGCCGGTTTTAGTCAGGACGGTGGGCTAGTTCTACATTAATTTAATGGTTATTTTCTTGCAAGTCGTTTTATATACGTCTAAATAAACTGCAGCATCAATGGCTTCCGAGTTCTAGGTCTAGGAAATATTTTAAGCGTCATTTTAACCCGATTAGGCTTAAACATGATACGATCGATTTTCACCGTTTTTATAACGCTAAACTGGCAACCGCACAAGCGAAGTAAACATTGATAAAAAATCAACAAAGATGGCGACTCAAACTTTTGTAGATCGTGATTCACAGATTGATATTATTGACTGTTCACCAAAGAACAAATATAAGTGGGAATGGCTCACGGCCAAAGATAAACAAGATGATTTCCTTAGCGAATATGTTAGAAAAGTTAACAAAGATGGGTTAGCTTGGTGTTGCCATTGCCGGTGTGAGGTCAAGTACGGAAATCGTGGTGTACAAGCCTTCCGAGACCACTCGAAAAATACATAGTACATTGCATGCGAGGAACCGCAATACTGAAAAAACAAATATGCGTCTGCCAGCAGCTATGCAAGCTGTGAAAGACAGGATTAATGGTACTGCTTCGGCTTCTACGTCAATATCTTCTTCAGAAACGTCACTACCACTTCCTTATGGGGCAGCTCTAAATCTAGATCTAGGTACCTTAGGATTACATAGGGAGGCTTCTTCAGTGCCTTTTCACCCAAAACCAGTTTCCTTAAAGGATAGAATCACCCACCAGGAGGCATACATTTGTTTTTTTTTTATTGCTGAACACACTCTATCATTCTCTATCCTCCCATAAATCCAACAATCTCTATCTATCAATTTTTATATACGGTATTTAATCTAATCTAGATCTAGACCATAGCAAAGGCAGTTGACTGAATTTGTCGATAAAAGGAAAAAGGAGAAAAACCAATTCCAAAGTTTTCATGAAGTCTTAAATTTTTTAATTTGTTCAGTCATTTGAGGCACGCTAGACATAGAACTAGGATCCGCGATGGCTCTCACTGTCTCAGCTCAAGCTGTTCAGTAAAGTGTCACTGTGTAGATCTAGGTCTTCAGTCGGCACACATTTCATTTCTTAACATTACTATTCCTTAAATAGAAAGATATAAACCAGAGTATCTACATAGAGATTGTACTGGCGAGAATAAATGTACTAAAAAATAAACACTGATTGTCTTGTTCCTGAACATAGCTCTCGTATTACAATTACATTAGATCTCTAACGTGTGTAAAATACATTGGTCTATATGCATGACATTTTTTCCCCCTCCATAATATGTTTTATTCCTTAGAAGAAATAAGAACAAACTATTAATTTCTTTCCAGTTCGAGTGAGAGTGTGTGTGAGAGAGACTCAAGAGGGGGGTGAGGGTGGGGGTGTAGGTTGATACATGATAACAAAATAATATGAAGAAACGTAATTTGGACTCTTCATAGTATTAAATTGTCATGTCTTTGTTCTTTGTCTTGTCCCCAAGACTGTCTTTTTTTCTGTCTCTAGATTATATGTGATTAATCATGCTTAAAATCTGTTATTTGTTTTCTCTTAAAACTAATTCTACCTGCCATTGTTGTAGTATTTCAAAAAGCTTAGTACCGGTCCATTCTGTCTACCTGTTGGTGGTTTTGAAGAGTTCCCTTTTGTATTAAGTCTTCTTGATTTGAAGTTTTAATCCAATCTCAATCAATTCAAATTAAAGTGGCATCAACTGTATTTGTTTAAATACTTATCTTGTGGCTTTATTCCTTTTATTTCTTCACATTTGTACCTTTTTTAAAACATTAATTTGTTGTGACTTGTTTTACAGATACAACTGTTTAATTGTTGTATTTTATTGTTCTTCAGGGTGAAAGACACTTGATTATGCAAGTTGTATGTGAAGCAACACAATCAACAGATACAAGGGTGAGTCTGTCTTATAAATGTGCTCTCTGGTTGACGAGCTTCTCTATTTCTTCAATCTCATCAATACATCTTAAATGAAACCATCACAGTGGAGTTTGAACCTCAGAACTCTTACATCTGCAGCTGATGCTCTAGGATGATGGTGTACCCTTCTTATGTCTACCTAATTCATTATATTATGTTTCTGTGAATCATTAATGTGGTCAAATTTTGTTTTAAAAGACAACATTCAGATTTATAGTGCTATTGTTCAAATGGGATAAAGGAGACTGATATTATAAGATCAAATTAGAGCTTAAGTGGGTTCATATGAATGCATTTCTTCATTTTGTTATATTTTTTTCTCTCCTTACATTTCGTTAATAAGCCTCAAATGTTGTTCATAATATTGTAGTCTATGAAAATGTTGATTCTTTTTAAGTGTTTTAATTTGTCCTTTTTTCCCCCCTCAGGTCAGAGTTGCTGCAATGCAATGTCTTGTTAAAATAATGTCCCTCTACTACATATACATGACTCATTACATGGGCCCGGCACTCTTCGCAGTAAGTTTAGTCATATCTTTCCTATTTCTGATTCAATATCATATCATTTGCTGTGAGAAATGTTAATCTTTTTTTTTCTTTTTTTTCCTTTGAATCATGCACTTGTTATTTTTTTCATTATATGTATTGTATATGAGACATCAAAGGTTATTGCAGGCAATTAAGTCAAGTATGCTTATTCATTATTTTTTTTTAATTATTGGAATTTACTAAGAGGTGGTCGTTTTCCTTATTCTGTCAGTTATGGTTGCTTTGTACTTTCTTTAAAACATGTAAATGTGAAAATTTCACTGCAAACACTTTATGTGGGTCCTTATATGGTTATACCAAAGAATCTTCTGTTCAGGCTTTGCTTAACCCTATTTACCCAAAAGAATTCTTGCCAATATACTCTGAGATCCGACGGACAGGCAGAAAATATTTTTTTTTAATGATTTTTACAAACACACACAAACTTCAAAAAATCATACACAATCAACTACAAACGTGAATGTAATGAAATAATTTTAAAATAGAAAAACAAAGTTTTATTTATAATTATTGTGTGTATTCATGTTTCTTTTGCTTTTCCTTAAACTATTTTTAAATGGAAAAATGTTTTTTTCTCTCACTGTTTCTAGATCAATACTATCAGTGCTTTTAGTGCCTCCTATAAGCTTGTCTAAGTCTTATTTTAAAGGCTCAATGTCTAAATTTATATCATTTTCCATAATTGTCATCATCAGTGTCTAGACCAGGATCATCAATCAATGATTGCATGAAGTTGAAAGCCATCTTGACTGATTGTTGATGTTTGTCAAATAAAGTGAAACTTAAAATCACTGGGGACAAAATTTCAGTCCAATCTTTTTACTTTCTGTTTTGTCTTGAAGCTCTTCTGCTTTAGAAGGGTGTAAGTCATCCGACAGTCCTAGCAGTAAAAAACTCGCTAAACTGTCCACAAAGAGGCAGTATCTGTAGCCTCATCTCAGTCGCATCCGATTGCACCAGGGTTTTCAATATGTATTGGAATAAAAACATGTGTACCCTTTGTAAATAATGTGGTAATGGTTAGTCTGGTTATACATTGCTGATAATCTCTTAACGATGACAATTAAATTTCACCATTTCTTCCTTAGATCACAATAGACGCTATGGAGCATGAGAATGATGAAATTGCACTGCAAGGAATAGAATTTTGGTCCACTGTGTGTGATGAGGAGGTGGATTTGGCTATCGAATTGTCTGAGGTAAGTTACTGTGTTCGAAAATATCGTGAGAAAAAAGATTCCCTTCATGCTAAGTTTGAGTTATCTTTCAGATACACTTCATGGACAGTGGTTGGCTTTTCTTTTGGTCATTTTTTATGTTGATACCATTTTAAAGCTTGGCTTGGTTGTGTCATGCAACCAGAAAAGATGAAGGAAATTGTGGAGCATACCATGCCTAAGCTGATCGAGCTGCTGAAAGATATCTTAATATGTTTGAGTGAGTTAAATCTTATTGGTTAACAAAACCAGGGTTGAGTGTGCATTGCTTTCAATTTAAAGCCATGTTTTAGAACCTAAACAGACGTAAAAGATCTGTAGCACACATTACCAGGAAATGGGAACATTGTTTACTTGTCAGTTGATGATGCTCTGTTCTTTCCCTAGGCGGCAGAGCAAGGACGCCCCCCAGAGCGCACAAGTATGTTTTATGCCAAGGGAGCCTTGCAGTATTTGGTCCCTATTCTTCTGGTCACCCTTACGAAACAGGTATGCAGAGGTTGTTTTTTTTTTTTTTTAATTAAAGAAAACTACTAGGTGCACAGAATAATTTTTATTAGGTGTTTTGGTTTTGGAGTTGAAAGAAAAGGTAATTATTGAATTATGAAACAGTTAAACAAAAGGGAACATTCAGTATTTCCATCTGGTTTGAAATGTTTACAGGTGTTAAACGGGTTACATTTGTTTTTTTTCTTTTGGATTTCCTTTTTTTTTAGGATTAACAAATACCAGCCTTTCATAGGTTGAAGTAAAAGTCCCAGGGTTTCCAATCTGCTGTCATATTTTTTTGCGGATGCAAAAAAAGATCTTGCTGAGTAAAAATTTATATATGAATTACCCTTTCATAATGTGGCTTTACTACATAGACTCTTTAGGTTAATGTTTTTTTTTTTCAATTTGTTAACAGGAAGAGTGTGATGACGATGATGAATGGAATCCCTGCAAGGCAGCTGGAGTATGTCTGATGCTAATGGCCACATGTTGTGAAGATGACGTCGTGGGCTTTGTTTTGCCCTTTGTACAAAACAACATAAACAATGAAGATTGGCGTTACAGAGATGCTGCTGTCATGGCTTTTGGTTTGTTTACCTTTCCCTTTCTAAATCATGGAATGTAATAATGCTTTATTTGTAATAGATAAATGGAGAGTGCTGCCCTCCTAGGTCTGGAATTTGTATTTCATTTTAAAATGTTCTTCAGTTTCAACTTGTTCCCCATAATATTTATGTTGCATGGGTTGAAAGAAATGATTCACTGTTGTCTGTTTTATTAGTTTTAAGACTTTTGGCTTTATTCTCTTTTTCAGCAATCTTGTATGATATTTTGTTTTGTTTGCCTTTCTAGGCTCTGTACTTGAAGGTCCTGACCCAGAAAAGATGAAGGAAATTGTGGAGCATGCCATGCCTAAGCTGATCGAGTTGCTGAAAGATCCGAGTGTGGTTGTGCGCGACACGGCTGCCTGGACTGTTGGGAGGGTGTGTGAAATCTTACCAGAGTCTGTGTTCCATGAGAAGATCTTGAAGCCTCTCCTGGATGCTCTTGGAGATGGGCTTGGCGCTGAGCCGAGGGTGGCCAGTAATGTCTGCTGGGTAAGCATTGCAAATATTGTGAGGGGGGCTTGTTTCTAAGTCAAATGACGTGCCACACTTTATGGGTTAAAAGCATCTTAGATTTTTTATATTGACTACACTTCTACATTTTGGCACGTATCCCTTTATTTGACATAATTTTTAAAACCTCAATAAATGATTTTAAGAAAATGTAAAAAAACAAACATATTTATTGGCAATTTTTTGTTTTCTTTTTTCAATAACTATGAATAAACATATCTACTTTGTATGTACTTATAAGACCATTGGGATAAAGAATACAGTTTTTCAGGCGGAGACATATCAGAGTTCTTTTTTTTATTTCTCGTCAGGCATTTTCAAGTCTAGCAGAAGCTGCCTATGAAAATGCTGAGCAGCCCGAGGATGAATCTGAGCCTGAGACTTATTGTCTCTCTTTATACTTTGACAAAATTGTGGAGAAACTTCTTCGAACAGCAGACAGGTGAGCCAAACTCCGTTCAAATTGCATTTGTGCCCAAAAATATTGCATAGCTGCCAAGCAGTGCATATCATACATATTCTCCCGAGTTCACTCGCCTGTCCGTATCATGGTTTAAAAAGTACCTATTTGGGTGTCCTGTCGATCGCTCATTGCAGTAACGCCCTGTTAGCCTTTCTGTTTGTTATCTGCATTGCAAAGCATCAATTTGCATTGATCAATGTTGTGACAGTTGTAAGTTAAAGAAGTAAAGATTCGTCATCGTATTGCATATAAGATCTCAGTTTAATGTGATGTGGGCTAGACTTGGTAAAGGTCCTTATTATGTAACAGGAATAGTTTATCACTGGTAGTATAATTATCTTTCTACTTTGAAGGCATCGGTAAACGAATTTTAGCTGTGCTAGAGCATTATACAATTTTACTTTTTTTTATAGTCCTTCTAAACAATCAATCACAGTGCTTCACGTTTCTGTGGTCTATGACCTGACTCAGTCACTGGTGCTTGTGATCAGTGCATAGGGATGTGCGTGTTGCGCCCACATGCAAGAAATGAGGTGCCTTGAAGGAGTGACCCTGCCTCAGATTTTAGAGTTTGAATCTTTTATGCTCGCAATAATCTGAGGTAGGAATGTAGAAGCCACCAATATGCATGTAAGGTTGCCTTTCTTGCTTGTCCATTGCTTGATAACACAGGGCAGGTTGGACTTCACACGCCCCATGTCCGCGTACAATACTACATTGAATGACTGTAGCCTAGTTGCTGGCGGATAGATCTAGACCTTTCCCCATTAAACCAAAGCTTTTAATGCAACTGGGATACACGGTTGAGAAAATTGTATTATACACTTCGGGGAGTAATTATTTCCTCATCATATTATTCCTTCAAAATTTTTAAACTAAACTATATTGGCTTCCCCCACAGCCATTTTATTCTCTTGGAATCAGTAGAATGTTCAATGCACCAGTTTCAATCTCTATGAAAACGAAACTGAGAGTACAGTGTAATGATTGTTAAAACTAGTAACAAGAAATGTGGAAGAAGTAGGGGGTTGTATTGTTGATCGCTTGAACCAAAATAAAGTGGAAGTATTATATCATTCACATGAAACATGTACATGTATGATAGACTTAACCATGTTTCTTTTTAGAATTTAATGACAAATTATCTTTTTTTCATGACATTCTTAAGGCTTTGTCATGTAGCATTGGAAAGCATTCAATGATTCACACCTAGTCTAATAGAAGAAAGATTGATGTTAGAATTATCTAATTAAAGTGTGTGTCTACTGAAATCAGCTTATGATATTTTATTTCATTTAGCCATGAAGCTTTGATGTTTGTTCTCCCCAGGACTGATAGCAACCAACACAATTTAAGAAATGCAGCTTATGAGGCTTTGATGGAACTTGTGAAAAACAGTCCCAAGGTCAGTTGAAAAAAAATGGAGACCTAACAATTCACAGTATTATGCAGCAGAGTTTATCAAATCTTAAGCTGCATGTTTTTATTCTGACAATGTGTTTAAAAAAAATTGATTCTTTATTACCTTGTCTTGTTATAACCTTTCTACTCTTTCTCATGATCTGTTAAACCATTTTTTTCCCCTCATAGGACTGCTATGGAATGGTACAAAGAACAACAATGATAATCCTTGAAAGACTCAAACAAGTTTTGTCAATGGAGGTGAGCTACTATTAAAATAATACATAATATACTAAGTTCTGTCTTTTGGGCCTTGGAATATCTCAAGATTATCCTTGAATCAGAATGTTTTGAAGTAAAATGGTTTCTATTTTTTACTGCAATACCGCTATTGTATGGGGAAGTTGTAGGAAAGTGGGTGTCTTTTTTTAAATAGGCCTTGAACTCGAAGATCAATCAATTTTTACCATTGCAATCAAATTTCTATACGTTATGTTTGAAATTCTAGTTCTCTATTGTAAGCTTTTTGTTCCGATAAAAAAAATGTAACCTACTGTTTCATCTTTTTCAGGGAACCATTCAATCTACCAATGATAGAGTGCAGTTCAATGATTTGCAATCTCTTCTGTGTGCTACTTTGCAGGTAGAAAACTAATTATGATGATATCCTAAGGTTAATGGTATTTTATCTTCTGAACATTTTAGTCTCACAAGGTGGAGAATGTTAATTAAAAAATGTTCTTGGAAGTTATGTTTCTTAAGGCTATGAATGCTTCTTGCATTTTGTACAAAGAATATTCAATTTTGACCCATTTTATAATTATTCTACCTGCTTTGAAAATATTTCAGTGTGATCAATCAAACTTGCAACCTATTATCAGAATATAAAAATTAATCAGTGAAAGGAGAGCCAGTTCTGATAATGAAATATGGGACAAGCAAACGATCACTGTTGTGACATTTGATTTTAGGTTAAAGCCTCACCAGTCTGTGATGAAACTATCATGAGCCTTTTTGAATGATCTCTGATTACCAAATGATAGGGCTGAGACTGGGTTTATATCATGTAAACTTTGTTTATTGAATATAAACATAGCTGCCAACCAGTGCGTATGTGTATTTAGTACGTATTTGACCTCCCGAGTACGTCCGTCTGTATCATGGTTGAAAAATGCATATCTGACAGTATCCAGCTACAAATCGGGTGTCTCGTCAATCGCTCATTGCTTGCTGCCATTGCATCGATAACCCCCGGTTAGCCCAGCTGTTTAAGACTAATGATGATGATATCCTAAGGTTAATGGTATTTTATCTTCTGAACATTTTATTCTCACATGGTGGAGAATGTTAATTAAAAAATGTTCTTGGAAGTTATGTTTTTTAAGGCTATGAATGCTTCTTGCATTTTGTACAAACTAAGAATATTCAAATTTGACCCATTCTATAATTATTCTACCTGCTTTGAAAATATTTCAGTGTGATCAATCAAATTTGCAACCTAAAATTATCAGAATATAAAAATTAATCAGTGAAAACGGGAGCCAGTTCTGATAATGAAATATGGGACAAGCAAATGATCACTGTTGTGACATTTGATTTTAGGTTAAAGCCTCACCAGTCTGTGATGAAACTATCATGAGCCTTTTTGAATGATCTCTGATTACCAAATGATAGGGCTGAGACTGGGTTTATATCATGTAAACTTTGTTTATTAAATATAAACATAGCTGCCAACCAGTGCGTATATATGTATTTAGTACGTATTTGACCTCCCGAGTACGTCCGTCTGTATCATGGTTGAAAAATGCATATCTGACAGTATCCAGCTACAAATCGGGTGTCTCATCAATCGCTCATTGCTTGCTGCCATTGCATTAATAACCCCGTTAGCCCAGCTGTTTACTGAGCCCTATTCAATCCTTTGTGGCACGGGGATTGGCAGAGCGTCTAATCAACTTGTAGATTGATTGTTCCCTTGTGTCTCTTTTCGGTAAAAGCTGTAAATAGTGTAATACATAGTTATTTACTATGATCCCCAGCAATAATTCTTCTGTCGCTACAGTAAAATTTGACTGTAATCCTATACATGGATCCTTTTTGTGTATATCTCCTGTACATTTAACCAACCTTTTTAATCTTTTATCACTAAGAGAGATAGAGGAGTCACCGTTGCTACTAGTATAATGAAATAACTGTCTTTAGACACCATGAGCAAAATATAGCCGTTAATGTGCTGAAGTGCCATAAAAATAAATTCACTCTCTGATCTGCTTCCATTGCCGGCAATCTGTTTTTTCAAGAATCCCCTGGCTTTGTTCACGGTGCGAGGCAGAGAGTTTGTTTCTAAGAAACCAGTTTTTGGCAACCTATCAAACTGATTTAGACATCAAACCATTTTCACTCTCAAGCACCAGTTCCCTCTCCGTTCTTACTCTTGTGAGGTTATACAATTTCATATTTTGTATGGCTCGGCACTGCCACTCTTTCACACACACACACGCACTCCTGGCGAATGGCGTACTATTTCATTTTACTCCAAGATAATATGCATACTGTACAAGATCTTTGATTTTACTATGGAAAGATGGGACTGCGTTCCTCTGGGTTATATTTTAAGATTTTAGCACAAACATTTACACAAAAAAAAAAAAGCAATTAAGACGGAAAAGTCTTTACATCCACTCTTGTTGGTTACTATACAAATTGTATCATGGGAAATTGATTATTGAAATAATAATATAAAACAAAAAGATTTTTTCCTGGGATAGTTTATTTAAATTCTCTCTACTCTTTAGACCTTGGTCAAACGATCTTTATGTTCATTAAAGTAATCCATTAAGCAGCTTTCACTATTCTGTGCAACTGGTTATGTGACAGTAACGTACATCTTTCGCACCAGTTTCTGCCGCCTCTCCCCTCCTCCGTCTTTCCCTCTTCTTCATAATTTCTCTAATTTTCATTTCTCTGTCCATCTTTATATGCTTAAAATGCTTAGTTAAGCCCTATCAGAAGAAAAAACAACCAAGGCCAGACGAAATGCCTCTGTTTTGAAGGTGTGTTTTTTGTGGGTTTTTCTGGTTTTGGGATCATTATCTAATATCTAATCTCAGCCATCGACTAGGTTTGCAGCGACTAACTCGGATAAAAATCTGTATTAACTTTCTCATAGTTGGCAGCTATGTATAGATGTTTAGATATTGTCCAAATCTTAATAAATTTAAATTTTTTTTAAATGTCTTAAAATATATCATATTTTGGACAGGCTTTACAAAATTGCTCTTGAGGCAAGCAAATGATTTATACTGTGTTATGTGATCTCAGAGTGTTTTGCGCAAAGTGACGCCAGAAGATGCCCCACAAATATCAGATCAGATCATGGAAGCTCTGCTGCGAATGTTCGACTCCACCAGTGGAAAGCCTGGGGGTGGTGTTCAGGAAGACGCTTTGCTGGCCATGTCAACTCTGATTGAGGGTGGGTGCACAATTAATTGTAGTTAGGAGCAGTTTTGGCATCAGGCTAGATAAACAATACTTTCGCCATTGTGACGACAACCGTATCTATTTCTTTAAAAATGAAATATAAAATATATGTCAGTTGCCATTTATAAGTAAAATAGCGGCATAAGTAAAGTTTATGAAACCTGAGATGCTTGTTTTGGAATGTTCTGTTGTGATTAAAATACTGATCCTGGTGGTATATATTTGGTCAGGTTAAGCTTTTAAAGGTTTATAACATTGACAGTTCCACATTTGTGTCTTTGTTTTTCGCAGTTCTTGGTGACAAGTTTCAAACTTACATGGAGGCTTTTAAACCATATTTACTGCTTGGCCTCAAGAACTTTGCAGAATACCAGGTAAATGCTTTGCATCTTAACTTTAGACAAGCGCTTTTGATGTTATTGTTTTAGCACGATTTCTTGACAGGCCTATCTAATTTGTCTCCGGTTTATTCTTTCCTCATGCTCCAGAAACATTATTTCTGTTAAGGAATGAAAATTCCATTTCATTTTAAGAATGCAAACTAGCTAAAGGCACTGAAATGAGATGTACAGTTTGAAACAACTTTGAGTAAATTCCACTTTGATTACAAGCACTCTTTGAAGTAATATTATTCTGTTGCAATATTTACTTGGAAGCTTTTAATCCAAAGCTATTGTTTTTGTACACTCCAGTCAATGATGAAACTATCATGAGCCTTTTTGAATGATCTCTGATTACCAAATGATAGGGCTGAGACTGGGTATATTGATAAAAGGTTTAAAATTTTGTCCAAATCCTGTTCAGTTTTCAGATCACTCGATCATATGAGTCTAAACTTTATTTCTCTTCATAAGTGAAACCAATTTCTATAAACTGATTTCCAGTAAAACGAAAAGGTTGACAGATTAGATTTACTAATAGTATGCCAAGGGTTTTGATTCAACATATTTTTAAATAAGTGTATAACTTCTAATAAAAAAATAATAATCCAGTTGACATCACTGCTTTATGTCCAGCTGCTGAGAAAATTGAAAGCAATTTACTATTCATATACCTGAATTAGTTCTCTTCTAAAACTGGTGTTCTTAATATTTTCTTAGGTGTGTTTGGCGGCCGTTGGAGTTGTAGGAGATCTCTGCAGAGCCTTGGGCCTCAACATTTTGACGCACTGTGATGAGCTCATGATGATGCTTTTAGAGAACTTGGGGGTAGGAAATGTTTTTCACTCTGGTTGAGGTTCTGCAACTTAAACTCCCTGTCGCTTGTGTCAAAACAATTAAGTTTTCAAAGTATTTGAAGGGAATTTCAATGTTGGGATGATTCAAACAAAACTTTCTAAGGTTTACCTGCACTACAATTGTTCCTGAAGAAGTAATTGTATGCACTACCACTGTTACAAGGGGAAACCTCCAGAGGCCATCTGGCTGTTTTTCTCAAAGTGTAGTTTCTGAATGAGTGAGATCGTAGAAGCACCCTAGGAACGTGACCATCACTTGTTAGATGTATTTGAAAATCAAGGGTTTACCACTAAAAAAAAAAGTTTAGAATAAGTTTTGCCTGTATATATTTATTTAGGTCACTTTGTTTTCATGGCTATGAAAAAGAGCTATTACACCAATGATGAGTAATGTGACCGCCCCAGTCTGATAAATTCATGACTGATTGGTTTCATAACTGAGGATTTTTATCTTGGACTTCTGTACAGAGGACAACTTTACATTTGTGTGAAGTATTGAAGCATTTTTAAAAATATTTTTGTGACATGCTGTATCTAGAGCTGGAAACTAGATACAGAAGTAATGGTTTGAAGTGTTCAAGGTCATTGATCACAGCTTTTTAGAAATGTTTTTACCAATCGAAACGGGAAGTGTTACTCAGTTATCAGAAATATCTCTGATCTCCTATATTTAGTTCTAGAAAACACAGGCGATGCTGATGCATTTAGTGAACTGAGAACCTAAATCCAGTTGAAATTGTCTTGTTTACAGAGCATTTAGGGCCTAAATTTGAGAATTTGAATCTAACTTATGAGAGTGAACCATGTCCAGTTGAACTAAACCCAATTGAAAGCAAGATAAAAGAAGACATAAAACAAATTATTGGTAATTGCAGCTTTATTTTATCACTTCGTGAATTTTTTGCACATGTATAATCAATACAAATACTAACACATTTGGTATCAATGAAAAGGTCATTCATTTATACTTTTTTTGTGGAATATTTTTTATTAAACAACAGGACAAAATATGAAATTTATAAATATGAATTTAAAAAAATGTAATCTGTACGTTATTTAGTGATTCCCCTTTGGTCGAGAATAAAGGGGTGTATATTGGGGAAGCCTGTGGGAAATGAATGGTTAATGGTTAGTTGTGTCTGTCAATGTGCAACAAATTTAGAGCTTATTTTGTTCGGTCTTAATATGCTAATTAACAAAATTGCTTCACCAATGATGAGTCATGTGACCGCCCCAGTCTGATAAATTCATGACTGATTGGTTTCATAACTGAGGACTGACTAAAGTGCGGCTGCAATGGAAATTTTCAAAGCATTTCTCTTCTAATAATGTTTAGAGTTTAAACAAGATAATGGTTATTTAAACCTTTTAATCCGAAGTTGAAATGAAAGCCATCCTGGAAAAATGAACACAATGTTAATGAATCACCTGTATATCATTATTTTTTATTCATAACTGAGGACTGACAAAAGTGCGGGTGCAATGGACTTCAAATATGGAAGCATTTCTCTTCTAATCATGTTTAGGGTTAAGAACAAATAATGGTTATTTAAACCTTTTAATCCTAAGTTGAAATGAAAGCCATCCTGGAAAAATGAACACAAGGTTAATCACCTGTATATCATTTTTTAATGACATTTGTAAAGATATAAATTGTTCAAAATTCCCCTAGCCAGAATGACTCTGTTGGTGAATAGAGACACAAATTTATAAAAGCTTCACTAAGAAGTCCAGTTATAAAAAAATAGTCAAAATCACTTTTGTCAATGTAATGCAAAGACTTATGGTCACATCACATTTACTTCAAAGAGCTGTGTTGGATAAAAAGACAGTAACTTGATTTTGCTCAATAAGTACTACTCTTATTTACTTTTATAGGCTCCTTATTTGATTAGATTTGATAATACACAGAAGCTGCTTCACCAATGATGAGTAATGTGACCGCCCCAGTCTGATAAATTCATGACTGATTGGTATCATAACTGAGGATTTTGATCTTGGATTTGTGTACAGAGGACAACTTTAAATTTGTGTGAAGTATTGAATAATTTTTTAAATATTTTTGTGACATGCTGTATCTAGAGCTGAAAACTAAATACAGAAGTAATGGTTTGAAGTGTTCAGAGTTATTGGTCACAGCTTTTTTAGATATGTCAATAATGCAGACCTGCCAACATTACGCTTTGGGCGTAATTTATTACGCTCAAACGCGGCAAATTACGCTTTACGCCCGATCCTTCTCATATTACGCCCGGTCTTTGTCATATATTACGCCGAGTTGAAAATAGTACGATCTATAACCTTAACTTTAACTGTTGAAGCCACTGGTTCGGATATGGTACAAAGAAAATTGACTTCATACACACTATCGATATTACCTGTCCCACATGCAAGCGATAAGGTACCTTGGAAGGAGTGACCCCGCCTCAGATTTTAGAGTGTGGCCCTTTTATGCTCGCAATAATCTGAGGTAGGGATGCAGAAGCCACCAATCTGCATCGAAGGTTGCCTTTCTTGTTTATCCATCGCTTGATGACACATGGCAGGTTGGACTTCACACGCCCCTGACCGTAGCCTAGTTGTCGGCGGATAGATCTAAACCTTTCCCTATAAAACCAAAGATTTTCATGCAACTGGGTTACGCAGGCGAGAAAATTGTACATTGTATTGCACTGAAGGTCTTACGAGGAGAAATTCATTTCTCACCATCATAATTTTTTTCTTCAAATTTTTAAATAATTTTAGCTTCGCGTTTATAACCCCCCCGCGGCCATTTTCTTGGAATCAACAGATGAGAATGTTCAATGCACCAGTCAAAAATCACGATGAAAACGAAACTGAAAGTACATGTATGTACATTGTAGTGACAGATTGTTCACTAGATCCAGATCTAGTACTATTAGCAATGAATAGGGAGAAAGCGGGGTTTCTAGTGTTGATCGTTTTAACCGAAATGAAGCCCAAGTAGGCTATTATGTCGTTCACTTGAAACAAGTACACAGATACTAAGAACTTTGTTTCTTCTTTAGAATCTAATAGGAAATTAATTTTCAAGACATTCTGAAGGCTTTGCCATGTAGCACTGACAGGACTTTGACCAATTCCCATCCCTGTGTACAGAGGATAATTTCGAATTTGTGTAAAGTATTGAATCATATTTTAAATATTTTTGTGACATGCTGTATCTAGAGCTGAAAACTGGAAACAGAAGTAATTGTTTGAAGTGTTCAGGGTTATTGGTCACAGCTTTTTTAAATGTGTTTTTACCAATGAAAACGGGAAGTGTTAATGGTTAGATGTGTCTGTCAATGTGCAACAAATTTAGAGCTTATTTTGTTCGGTCTTAATACAAAGTGCTTTACCAATGATGAGTCATGTGACCGCCCCAGTCTGATAAATTCATGACTGATTGGTTTCATAACTGAGGGATTGGGTGCAGAGACCATGAAAGCGATTATCTGTTGATGTGTTTTACTGCATCCAGAGGCTGCTTGCAGGACTTGATCTTTATGTCTAATTAATGTTGGGGGGGGGTGGCCCAGGGGTAGAACATCGGCTTCGGACGCAAAAGGTCCCGAGCACGAATCCTGGTTTTTGTGTTCCCTACTGCTTGGGTCGGTGTCAGTATAATGTGACCGGCTGAGACAGGAATCATGGTATCCCCGCCCTGTCGCATGTGTGTGGCAGCACATACTTAATGGTCAGAGGCCCGTCTTGGGGCCCGTGCACAATATAGCCTATATAGTGCTGATGTTGGACGTTAAAAACTCACTCAACTAAGTAATGTTAAAAGATTAACGCATTTAAATAGTTTTTACTTCAATAGATTGGATTCTTATTTATAAAGTAAAGCTACTATGCAGATGATGAGTCATGTAACCGCCCCAGTCTGATAAACTCATGACTGATTGGTTTCATAACTGAGGCTTAAAAATTTTGACAATCAAGTTTTTAATGCTCACATGTTCCTGGCACCTAAATCCAGCTCTTCTGTCATGTGTTTCCTTTTCCTCGCAACAAGTGACAAGGATTATTTCTAAACTAATGCCACTTTCATTTAATAATGAGATCTTCAACATAAATTGGAGTTAGCAGAACTTTATGTTAGCGATTTTAGGCTTTTTTTAGTTTTACAGATTTATACCTCCATTGAATATTTCATATGCTGATCCTAATAGTATATGCAGAAGATGTTACACCAATGATGAGTCATGTAACCGCCCCAGTCTGATAAATTCATGATTGAGTGGTTGTTTTACTGAGGATGATAGTGGGTTTCATAGATTAGTTTGTGTGATGTACTGGAGTTATGACCTATTTAAAAATATGGACTGATGTACTGTGACACAATTTTTATAACTGACAATCTTGTTACTTTCGGCTTGCTAAGAACCAGCATTTAAATCAGTTAAAGCTTGTGATATGGAGAAGATATCTTTGGATAAGGGGTAAAGGTATAACACTGCACGCTCCTTCAGGCTGTTACAATTATGTGATCTTAATAACTCGCATACTATCATTTTTATTTCTTTTTAGGGGAAAAAAAACTTTCTTTTTATAAAGCAGTCTATGATGATTGCCCTTGGGCTTTTCTCTGATATCAGTATGATTACCACAAATTTGATAGGAAGAGACTGAGGCTGCATAATTCCTTTCATCTCTGCCCTCCCTAAAGTAAATATTTATGCAGGTGTACATTCAGTGGTTGTCACTTTACAATCCGTGATTTAGTGTTAGTGGTATTGTTTATTCACATAAAATGCATTCTATTACAATCTGAAGGGTACATTTGAGTAAATCACATTTGTCTGATTGCTCTAATGATTTTTTGCTTTTATTTCAGAATGAAGGTGTCCATCGTTCGGTTAAACCCCAAATCCTGTCAGTGTTTGGTGACATTGCTTTGGCCATAGGCGTTAACTTCAAGGTGTATCTGGATGTGGTCATGACCACACTTCAGCAGGCATCTCAAGCTCAAGTCAACAAGGTACCCTTTAGATCTCGTTATATGTTTAGCACAGAATATCTTGGTTTGAGATTTTTACATTTTTTTTCTGTTTGCTTTCTTTTTCCTGTTCAGTAAATGAATCTGTAATGATGAAATTAAAAAAAATACTTAAGAAATTTAAATCAATAGAGATTTGTAAAAAATTTAAGAATTCCATGAATCAGCACAAAGATAAGTATACTTATCAACACCAAGGGAAGTGAAATTTCCAACTTTCCACCCTTTTCCTAGACTTTAACCTATAGACCTAAATTGTGTAACTTGACAGTATTCTCATTCTGTATACTCTTAAGGAGTTCCACAAATCTGTCTCAATATTTCAGAAAAGAATTGTAAGGCGTTGTGACATTGAAAATATTGGCAACCTACCGGTTTTCGTAGCAACGCTAGTACAGCCAGTCCTCTTTGTTCCATAGTGCTCAGTTAAAGTGCATGGTACCAACTTAATTTACTTAATTGTGCACTATTTATCAAATCATGTTTTTTTTTAATGGAAAAATTTGTGTCCACCCTTTCAGACGGATTATGACATGATTGACTATCTGAACGAGCTGAGGGAAGGGTGCCTCGAGGCATACACAGGCATTGTTCAAGGACTTAAGGGCGATGCTGATGCTCCCAATCGTAAGCTTGTTTCTTTTTAATTTTCACTTTTTTGTTTTTTTAATTAGTTGAACTTGTATGAAATAGTAATGCATCCATCTTTTTTTATAATTTTATTTTGTTGTGGGCAAATATTTGAAATTTTGATTGTATACTTCTATATTTACATGTCAGTCTGTGATGATTGCCTTATGGCTTCTCTATGATGTCTTTATGATTACACAACATTTGATAGGAAGAGACTGAGACTGACCAAACAAAAAAGTTTGTGGCATTTGTTGCTTCTAATGTATTTTTAGTTACCATGTAAATGTACATTTTTGTTGTCTTTCTACATCCCCTTTCCCGTTGCGCTTCCCGGATCAGCTGAAGTTGCTTTGGTGCATCCTCATGTAAACCACATAGTGTCTTTCATTGAGCACATTGCCGTGGATGATGACAAAAGTGATAGCAATGTCTCTGCTTGCTGTGGACTTATAGGGTGAGTGCTCTTCCTCAATTAACACAGTGAGGTTCTTTTTCAGGAATCCCTGCCTCACTTGTGATTGGATTTTGAAAATTAGTAATCAACTTATATGTCTCAATTACATTACAGTATACACAACTACTTCCTATACTTAAAGAGGGGCAAACTGGCGCAATGTACAAATGTCCAACATCAGTCATGAGCATCATTCAAACGTTGTTTGTCTGGTGTGGTGGCTGACAATCAGTCCTGCTTTAGTTAGGTTGCATTTTCTTGCGTGTCTACACCCTTTTAAAATATGTGATAGTGTTTCACTTTTTGATGCAATAGCAACAATGCCCATTCATTTTAAATACATTTATGTACCTTTACCAGTAATGAATCTGAAAGGAGTAAACTATTTTGTTCAAACTGGTTTCAGTGATCTGTGCTCAGCATTTGGTAGCTCCATGCTCATTTTGGTGGATAGAGAAAGCATTAGTAATCTCCTCACCCAAGGACGTCGCAGCAAGATGCAGAAAGCCAAGACTCTGGCAACGTGGGCCACCAAAGAAATACGTCGCTTAAAGAATGCTGCTTCTTCATGGTGAGGACATGCATTTCTTTGTATAACAAATTGAGGTTTCCATCCCATCTGAGATTACCATATGATTTTTTTTAGGGCTTATTGCTTAGTCTTAAGAATATGTTCATTGGAAACTTACTTAAATCACTTTTACCTTTTTTATATTCCTCTTTAATGAGTTAAGTGATGGTAGCTACATTGAAGCTCAAGGACCTGTTGGTATGGACTTTGTCAAAACATTGACAATAGATTCTAAGTCTCTCTCTTTGTCTATCTCCCTCTGAAGTGCCAATGATGACATGTTTTTCCCGTGAATTCTCCATGAGCGGATGATTAGTCTTTCCGAGGCACAACTAAGAAATGATTTAGAGCCTGATTGGAGTTGTTTCACAAATCATGCCTTTTATCATTGTTCAGATATTTAAAGGTCAGCTTTTTATACCGACATAAACAGGAGTTGGGGTTAATACAATTAAAGTTTTTAGTTTTGGGACACTTTTCATTATTTCTGATCCTGATAAATCTTCCTTGCATTAGAACTGTACTATCACTTTAAGTATACATTCTTTAATTAAAATGTTGGTTTTAAAGACATTTTACTTTTTATATGCTTTAAGAATAATAGCTTTCAAGCTGCTGATATTGGCATTTGTTTAAACATTAAGAAATATATTCCAACGCCTCTTATATCGGTGGAATTAGCTCAAGAGCATTAGTCTCCAAGATCAGGGGGTCCGCTGTTTGATTCCCCTGATGGGTCAAGAATTTCTGTCCAATTACCTCCCCTACTGGTTGGGTCGGTGTCAGTGCAATGTGACCAGGTTATGTCACCCTGCCCTGTCTCGGGTGTGGCAGCACATAAAATTTTCAGACTTAAGTCTTGGGGCCTGTCCATAATATAACCTATGTATGGCTGACATTTGGTATTAAGCAACAAAGCAATTTAATTGCTTTATCAGTCTATCTACCTCTGTGTGTCTCTCTCTCTCTCTCTCTCTCTCTCTCTCTCTCTCTCTCTCTCTCTCTCTCTCTCTCTCTCTCTCTCTCTCTAACTAAAGTGCCAATGATGATTCTGTTTTTGTGGTGACTTCCATGAGCTGATGATTAGTCTTTCTGAGGCACGACACATTAAAAAAAAAAGGAACAATTTACAACCTAAGCTGCTTCTGAAACTTAAAATTCGTGATCTTAATTAATTTTGATAAATATTGATTGGTAAGCTTTTCTTAGCCACCAAAACTGAGAAGTTAGGATCTTGGTAAATCTGATGCAGAATGGGTGATTCAAGAGTCTTTAAATCTTTTTCCCTCCTCATAGCGAAGATGATTTTAAGGCTAATGTACTGAACAAAAGCATCATCTGTATGCAGTCCATGTAGGTTCCATTTCAGTTTTCTAGAAATCATTTTCTACTTCTAATTTTTTTTAATGTAACAGAAGAAAAGTTTGTTTTAGTTATAAATAACCTGTTTTTACTTGTTTTAGGAGTTATTAAAGTGTTATTACTAAAATCTATAAAGAGATTTAACATTTTGTTCCTTTCAGGGTTTTTTCTAACCAGAAAAATAATTTCATCAATATTTATTGCTCACTAAAGAATGTTGGGAATAGTTCAAGTTTGCTGATCCAGAATAATTTTCATCCTTGATAAACCTTTGTGTTAAAATAGACATCTTAATTCTCACCAAAGTAGGACATAATGGGCCAAACATAGCTGTTACTGTCCTGACATGCTTTAAAACAAACTCAAACTCAATGTGAAATGCCCTAACCATAGTTTCACATCTTATTTATTCTCAAATAAATTTAGAAAATGTTTATAGAAATTAACAGGAAAGTATGGATGGCAATAATTTTTTTTATTAAGTAAA
This sequence comes from Elysia chlorotica, assembly GCA_003991915.1. Lineage (NCBI taxonomy): Eukaryota > Metazoa > Mollusca > Gastropoda > Plakobranchidae > Elysia > Elysia chlorotica. The sequence continues at coordinate 89,006 of RQTK01001288.1, forward strand.
ATTGATTACTAATTCTATTGTGACATCATTAATGTAGGTTGTGGATAAACTTAATATTCTGGAAAAAAAAAGATTGATAGCTATTTGCTGTCATGGAATAATAAAATATCCCCCCATTTTTTTTCGCAGATAAGTCATGGAAGAAAGCTAACCGAGACTTACACTGAGACTGAACGACGTTTCCCCGACAGTTCCAGATGCTCCCATTTACAGAGATTGACGGTGTTGAAAAGCACTGAGTCATGTGAACTCGACGGTTCCCTCCAGCTCTAGCCAACACAAGCAACACAACTACGAACACTGACTGCGAAGCTCTTTAAGTGACAGCACATGCACTGCCCAAGGCAGGGAGCTTTTCACGCAACACTTGGCAAGCAAAGCAGATATAGACAAAAACTCACTGAAGTGGTTCAAGCTGTGGGGAAAAAATGAGAATAAGAGGCTAGTATGGTTAAGAATGTCTGAGTGAGTGATTGAAATATATTCTTTGCCTGTGCGAGAGACAATTTCGATACGGATTTCTGAAAATGAATGTAAACAGCAGCTGCAAGGCCAGTAGCAGTTCTAACTTGTATGAATTTCTGGATCGCATTTTTTTCCTGCTTCCACGTGGGCAGACTATGCTTCATCAATAAATTGACTTCAGATGGGACAATTGTAAATACTCCGCTGGCTTGATGAAGGGAAAGGTGATGTTACGATCTAAGAACATCAAGGCACATTCCTCATGAACGATGAAGCTCTATCCAGGCCTTAATCTTGACAGTCTGCAAGCAATATTGTGTACATCAAAGAATGTAATTATACATGTATGCAAGTCTGAATGAAATAAGATTCTAGACTAGGGGTTGAAAGGAAGCGTCTGAAAGTGTTTTGGAATAAGTCAGGGCTATTAGCAAACTCCCCCCTCCCTCCCCTAAATTCCTTTAAGAACCATTTGTACTACTCATATACTCCTTGAAGGTTAATTTAGGACGAACTGTAGACATTCATTTTTGTTTTCCTTCTGTGATACAATCTCAGGTTTTCAGCAAATTCACCTCTTTGATGTCGATTTAGTGAATAGTCATCTCTATAGAAATGTAACCTGGATACATGTTTTCAGCAACCTAGATACATGTATATGATCAAGGTTACTTTCAAAATGTTTCTTTGAGGTGGAAAATTACAGAAATCTCTTCATCAGTTATAGTTTAGGAAGGATCTGAGCAGACCCCAGTAACCTTTTCCCGTAAACTTGATCACCTGCCGAGATGCCAGCACATCTTGTGTTGCGCTGCGCTTTCTCAATTTTTATCCAATGAATATCAAACCTTTGATTTTGTATAACACCTCAAAATCGTGTGCACATGGAATGGGCCTTGAATTTGTTACAAATTTTTCTCTGAAGAAATACTCATGTTTTGGGGTTAAATGTATAAAGTTTTATTTTAAACGTCAGGGATCACAGCATAATAAGCTCTCTTCTACCTCTTTCTTTTTTTTTTTCCATAAATGTATGCAAAATGCTTTAATTGTAACTATTCAATTACCTTTATTAATAGTTTATTAATTGCCCTGCAAAAGAAAAATAATTAGAAGTTACTCCATTCACATAACGCTTACTTTATAAGTCATTGTTGTCAGACTTGTTAAGAATTGTTTAAATTAGGTTATGACTGTCATGTTTCATGCTGCCCTCTGTTTCATTCCCACTGATTATTCTGTAGGGATTGACAAGAGGCAAAAAAGTAGTATGACCGTTGGTGCACCATTAGTTGTGGAATAAAATACTTGCTTAGCTTTGTATGACTGGCTCTGCAGTGATCATCTGGTAATTTAGCAACAGCTGCTTCATAGTTAGGACATCCCAGGCGAAGAAATACAATGTATAGGAGAATGAGTGATTGTGTGTGATTTTTCTTTCTTTTTAAGGCCTTTTTCTGCATTTGGTACTGGCTAATGCTTTAAGTGGGGATATATCTGTGCAACAAAATTTTCAAGTACAAGATTGAGAATTTAAGATCTGATTTTCCATTTTCCTTTGTTTGCTCCTGTTTTAAAATCAAAATTCTATTTTTAATTTTTGTTCTTGCTCTGTTAGGCTGGAAAAAAAATTGTTTTTTTTTCTACATCAAGCTATGAAACCTAAACTAATGAAACTGGAAGTTCAAGGAGGTTGAATTTTTCTTTTTAAAATTTTGTTTTGTTCCAGAAAAAAATTCTATCTTCATTGTTTTCATTGTCTTCCAATATTTACGGTGCTGAGGTTGGTTAAACAATTCAACAAGGGCAGACTAAATCTTTTTGTTTGTGTGTTTGATTGGCTGTAAACTAAATTGTGTGCTTTGTTGGTTGACAAACTTGTGCTAAAGTGGATGAGTGTGGTGAGCCATTGTTATGTGGATGATAGTCTTTCAAATCATGCTTCATTGGATGGTTGTCTTTCATACGAATTTACATACATACGCACATATGCTTTTACAAAGTAAGACATGCACTAAGTTCCAAGTGCCTCTGTTAATCTGTGCAACATTCTGTCCAAATGTGCCATTGTTAGTGGTATGATGCAGTTATGCAGGGTTGACACAGCTTTGACTTTATGGATATGTGTGTAAAACAAGCCAAATACTTTTATATCTTTAGTGTGTCAGGAGTTGCAGTAAATTATTGTAAGTTATGATATTTGTAATGTGGCATCCTTATAAGATGTGCTTTGCTACCTTGAGAGTTTTGGTATTGAGAATTGGAATTAATTCACTGAAGCTTCCATGGGCTTGAGGTAGCAAGCGCCCTGAGTGTGTGTTGGGTAAGATTTCTGTAGAGAGCTAGTGGCTGAAAGATTGTGCTTAAGGCGTTTGTTGAGATAGTACTTAATTTTGCTTGTCAAAGGAGATACAGTATTTTGGCTGAGGCACTCAGTTAAGAGATCTCAAAACACGTGCATGGCCTTAATAACTATAAAAACAATTTATTAATAGAAAGAAAGGAATAATTCCCCAGGACTTTTACTAGACTGGACAAAACTGAACAGACATTTTTTTTTTATTATTTCTTCTCTCACTTTTGGTGAGATAGACATGAAATCTACATTGGACATCAAATATTGCAATGCCTTTTTTTTTTCTTTAAAAAAATTATTTTGTTTAGTTTGCATAAGATAACAATTTTGACACCTTTTGTGCAAGGCTTAGTATATACAGAGAAAGTATCTGATTAATTTTGCAGTTCATACAAGTATTGTAACTTTAATTTTCAAATTCAGATACTCAACTTGGTCTTGTGTTAGAAAATGATCTTAGCAATTTGCAGGATGCTGTAAGTTTTGGTATGATTTTTGTGTGTTTTGCAATACTGTAGCAATAAATGAAAGATGCAAACACTTTTCTTCCTAGTATTAAGAAGATGCATTTGCAGACACGCTCAAAACTGAAATGGGCTTTGGATGTAAAAGAAAAGACTTTGTGTGAAGTGAACACTGCAGGACTGCACAAGTCCTAACCTAATGTTGTGTCTACATCTAGGCTGGCTGGCTCAGGAAGGAATTGCATGATTTTGTAGCAAAAGGGCTGTATTTACAAATTCTTTTAGATAATGTCTAACCAGTGTCAAAGTTTTTTTCTAAACCATTTTCCTTTTTATATAACTTCAAATAGTTGCCTATTTATAGATTGAATAAGATACAAAGTTTAAAATACAAATTTACATGTTCTAAATGTGCTCATCTCCATGGAAATGGAGAGATTGTCATAATGATACTATGATGATAAGTCTTAATAAAGTGCAAAAATATTTGCATTCCTGTTTTGTTCCCTTTGTCTCGGTTTCCCTTTGGCCATGATAAGAAATGTTATTGCTACTGGCACTTATCCAGCTCTACAAGGACACCACAATTACTTGCTCCCTTGCTGTTAAAATAATGACAGTTGGGTACAAAAATGTGATAAAAGGTTACTGGCCAAAATGTTAGCATTTAACATTTATATAAAACAAGTAGGGGTAAAGTTGACTATTAGTTTTGATGTACTTATACTGACACATACAGTGGAAACCTCACAAAACAAAGTCAGATAATTTGAATTTTTCATAAACCGAATTTCGCAAAAGAATCTTAATCAATAGGTTCATTTTCTATAGAGGGAGGGAGAGAATTCTCTCCCTCTCTCCGGGTTTAACATCTCCTAGGTTCCCCTGGGGGATCCTATACGGCGACTAATCAATAGGTTATTTTTTTACATATTTTTTTATATCAATTGGGAATGCAGTGTTAGAAAAGGCAAGAAGAGGGAGAGAGAAAGAAAAAGAGCAAGAAGAGAGAGAGAGATAGAAAAAGAGAGGGAGAGAGGTTATTGGAAGATGGTTTGAAAGAGGATCCTTCTCAGAGTGAATATGCCCTAGATTTAGATATTGGACATTTTGGTTATACGATAATCAACGAGTGTTGTGAACTATAGTAGAACCATGCACATGTGCATCACAACGCATGTAATACAATCAAAGAAAATGAAAACCAATGATTTTGTTTATATTTATTTATTATAAGCTTTTGTTACACTTCAGTTCAGGTAAAATTAATTATAACAAAATCAATATAGGAATATATACATCTAGTCTCATGGAAAAGTATCTCTGAATTCCTACCTGGAAATAGCTTCTACCAGCAATGTCTCACACACAAGTTGCAGAAAAACATCTTTTTATTTATTAATGACCCTTTCAGTGTTAGCTGAAAACTTATTTGATTCTAAGTGGTGCTTCCTGGTGAACACTCTAGAGAATCGCAGTGGCTTGCACTAATGGGTTAATGCACTTAGACACTCACCTAACTGTTAGTGTTAGTTGAATTCACCAAGGGATATATTCAAGTACCATGGTTTTGGTGTTGTTTTTGCTGTTGTTACCACATGTCTGTGTGGGTCACATTGCTGACTAAAGCTATTGCTCAGGCGGAAACAATGTTTAAGGCTCCTTGGTTGTCAAAGTTTTCACTATGATTTAGGAAATAGCAACCTGAAAAGGCAATAACATTACAAAGAAGAAAATGCTGCTAGTTATGTATAGAAAAAACAAAGAACATCAATACTCACACTTGAATCACCACATAAAAAAAAAATCACTCACAGTAATACAATCATGCAAACAGCTATCGTTATTTCTTGGTGTGGCCGCAAATACAAATATGGCAAATACTTGTCACTGAGATAGCAGAATATCATACTTCATTCTTTGTAATAATTTGTAGTATAAACTTGTAGTAGTCCAAATTCAACGATTGTTTTCCTTTAGTTTATCAAAAACACAGGCATGTTCTAATTTCAGGTTTGCCACAGTTTTCAGTTATGCTGATGACAAAACAGCAAATCTTCAAAATATGCCACACTGCTAACCCAGTGACGAGTCGCACCTAAATAGATACACATATTTGGCTTGAAACATCAGATTTTAAGTACATAAACCTTCTAAGGAACTAACACCGATGTCCTCACTCTGCACATTAAAGACACCCATAAGAACAAGTTCAAATCTCAGGATGAGTTGTTACAGGCAGCGGGGAAAACATGGATAGACACTGGCTATTTTTCAAAAAGTCTGCTGATACGGCTGATAACAGTACAAAATGAGAATCGTTTTCAACATATTTTCAGGTGAATGAACTCATGATGGAGAATTTAAGCAGCTGATATGATGCAGGACTAGCTGTTGAAACTAATTTCCAGGCTGCAATTGCAATTGAACAGGGCTGATAGTAGAAATAAATAGAAAAGCTGCAGCCACATCTCAATAATTAAAAAAAAAAATGACAGACGGAGAAACTATGACACAATAAGATTGTCCTGGTATGAGTTTAACTTTCAAACACAGAGAATTTAAAAATAAATAAATTTGTTCTATATTTCGATAATTCTTGTCTAACATATTGCACTGGAAATATTAAAATACATAGAAACACTAACAGTAACATAATTATGAAGAAGTGTGCGAATATATGGAGGATTGCATTTCATCTGACCATTTCACCTGCCTACAAAGTATTCTGTAAACAAATTAAAGTACATTACAAATTCTTTCACCTCCACTTTTTTTCTTTCCCTGGCAGTCCAAGCATAGAAGTTTAGAGTCAACTGAACCCATTGTTTGAGCGTGTATCTTTACAAGAATTATACTAGTTAGTACAGATGTCAAACATGCTAGAAATATCTTGACCTCAGAGTGAAGATAGAAAAAAAAAGTCTGCCTCGGATAGTGTTACTGAGTCGCAAGTAGCAGAACGGCAGATCTCTTTTTTGTTGTCGTTTTTTTTAAATAAAAAAAAAGATTGGTAGCATTTTTATTATTAAAATAGGAATAAAATTTGTTATTCCTGCGCCAGTAGCACAAATGGTACTATATTATTTTCCATAAGTGAAAAACAAATCAGCATTTTTAATTTAAACTTCACCATGAGATAGATACCGATCCAACAAAAAAACATTTGTACACATGCTAGTGTAAAAATGGCAAATTTCAGATATACCACACTGCTATCCTAGTATTAATACATTATCAGCAACAATAACAAAACAAACTCCACAGCAATCTTGCTGCAAGATTAACAGTAAAGAAATGTTTAAGAATTTCCTCACTTTAGTTCGGACTCAATAAACCTTATCAGTAATCACCGTCATTGCCCTCCAACCTTGGTAGGGTATATATACAGACCACATACCAGAGATCGACATCCATTAACTCCACCCATGGCCGAATTTTACTTTACGTTTATCCATCTGAACACATCTGTTCCGCGTCTAAGGTGGCTTCCCTATCCCTCTTTGTCCTTGAGGGTTAAAACCATATCGGTACCTTTGGTCAAATGTGCAAACTTCCCTGACAGTTTTTTACAATGAGAGAGCTGATTAAAGCCATAATTTGCAAGCATAGACATACCGGTATCAACAATTTAACTTCAAAGGTTTTAATGTTTAAAGAGGGTCACAGGAAAAACAACATGAAATAATTTAAAATGTTTTGAGAAAAAATGTATGAAAATTTGAGAGATATGTGCATAATTTATAACTAATATATTTGTTTTAGTATGCGATTTTTAACAAAATCACGAAGATCTCAAATATTAAAAGGCAGTGCTAAAAAGCATAAATGGAACATAATAAAAATAATCTAAAAAAAACAAAACAATAGAAAGTTTGATGATGTTCTCTGTTCACAAGCTCGTTACTGATAAAGTGCTAATCTGCTAAGCAGTTCAACACTTTATACAAAGACACATTTCTCCAAGATCAATTCCTTAAAAACTTAGGAATCAATAGCGATCTTAGAGAGGAGTCAAATCTAGATTCCTAATTTCTGAACTTATGTAACAATTCCTGGAAACAAAATTCGATCTACTGATTTGTATTGAACAATGTCTTTATCCCTAGAATGAGCAGCAGTTTTCTGGAAAAGTATGTCAAAACATAAAAAAACTAATGTGCATAATGAAATAATTTTTTAATTACATATTGGCTGGTGAATGCTATGAAAAAATAAAAATTGTCATAAATAGTGGTTTTATATTTCATAATTATATAATGAAAGCAGTATTGAGTTACAAAAATGTAATATCAAATCAACAGGCTTAAACTAAAAAAGCCAAAATAACACATTAAAAACACAAAAGCAAAAGAAAAACTGCCAGAAGCTTTATAAGGTGTCAAAAAAAAAAGCTAAAAAAAAAAATGTCATTTTGCAATCATTAACAAAATAATGTTCACTATAACTGAACAGCACTCTTGTTATTAAATCCAACCAATGATGCCTTCAAACCATTAACACCTATTCCAGGAGGTCTGGTAGCCCAAGGTGCTCACCCCTCTCTGAGCCCTTTTTTAATAGGGCCAGCTGCAGAGCACATAGCAGAGCTGTGTATAGGGCTTAAAAACTTCAGCTGGCAGCCCTTTTGGCATAGGCGCCAAACTAGAGAGAGAGTCCTTTATATCATCTTTTTATATGGTACAGACTGGTAGGTCTACTGTAAATAAAACTTGAGGGAAAATAATTTCTTTAAACTGCAACTTTGTCAGAAACCTTGGGTGGAAATGGTTCGCTTAAAAAAACAATTAGTGCAACTGTATCAAAATAATATACATTCAACACTTAAAATAATTTGATAAAAAAAAAAAAAAAAAGAGGCAGTTTAACAATGATTAAGGCATGTGATAGCTAAATCTAGATCTAGGGAGCTGGGTGCAATTGATTGAGGAAAAAATAAAAAGATTAGAAGAAGAAATCACAAACATAGAGCCACACTTGTCTGGTCTTTGAAAGGAGAATGGCTGCCACACAGAGGGTGCTGGTTTGATCCCCGTCCAATTCATCAGAAAATTTTAACTTCTATCATCCTGTAAAAGCTAGATCTAAGTTTGCTGTTGCTTGTTATGATCTAAAAAAATAATTTGTGAGGCAACCTGGGTGAATCAGGCACAAGTCCATGACATATATTATGAACTTAAGCCCTCTAAACATAGAAAAATGATTTTCAAATATAAAAAATTGTCTTTGCTGCTAGAAATGATAGAGTTACAATTTGTTCAAACTCTTAAATTGCATTTTATACTTTTTAAAACCCTGTACATAACTAAAAAAAGTTTGACTTGTGTCTGATTCACAATTTGCTTCACATTTTTAAAAATCACAAGTCTTTCTCTATCTCTATTAAGACCTCTCAGAGCATAGAGCTAACACGCTAGCGAGGCTTCGCCAAGATGTCTGTTCAGGATGTTTGTTCATCAGGACTTTTTGTGCAACTTCTTTTTTCATCCTCTCAGTTAATACAAACAAGCTAGATCTAGGTTTGTGATTTGATGTTCTGATCTAAAATAATTATTAAAAATTGTCAAAACCTACAGCTATAACAAGCGTGCTAGTTAGACTTCCCCGAGCTGTCCACCAGGTACGACGTCTGTGCCGGACTCTGCAGGCCGATGTACACCGGGTTCTTGGCGTCGGCGATTACCCTGACTCCCAGGTAGGAGATGAATCCCTCGGGCGTGAAGTCCAGGCCGGAGTCATCGAGGATGGACGAGTACGCCTCTGCTTCCTTCTTGTACTGCTCCAGGATTGCTTCTGCCTCAGCCTCCGCCCTGCGCAAAGTGGGACATGGATCAGTTTTTAATGTCAGAATAATTATATATAAGCTCAGGGTGAGACGCGGGCCACAGCTTTTATGTATGCTCTGCACTGAGCAGTGTGAGAAGTGGGTCACCGTTCTTATCATCAGACTAAATTTGTGAGGTAACCCAGGGTGAATGAAACACAAGTTGGATATTCAACTGTGCTAAGAGGTCGATAAAACTATAACTCTTTTCTACAACAAGAGATATTTTTTTTACATAAAAAATATCAATAAAAAGTAGGGTTTTTTTGTATATCTTTAGAAAGCTTTAGTTCAAAACTTATATCAACGACTTTTGTCTGATTCACCATATACAGGATGACACAATGGTCACAGTTTTTATCATCACACTAAGTGGGTTTATTAACTTTAGACTTTTAGAATGGCATACCAGTATTTTATAAGTAGTTCTGAGATTCATGAAAAATACAAGATTTATTCCTGTGTTAAAACTAGTAGTTCAGGTTCAACAACTGTTTTTATTTAGTTAATTAAAATCAAACTGGCGCATTTTAATTTTAAACTCAGCCTGAGAAAGATACTGATCTAAAAAAAACAACACATTGAAATGCTTATACCACAATGGCTTCTCTCTGAGATATGCAATCCTGCTAGCCTATGGATGTTAGAGCCTTTTTCTTTTTGCTTTTGTTGTTCACATAAAAATCTGCACCTGTCTTGATGAAGATTAATTAGATTCTCAGGAAAGAATTTAAATAGTCCGATTAAAAACTTCTCTAATTTTTGTGGATTAGCAAAAGCCTGCAGTAAGTATTCTTATATGTTTAATTTTTTAAAAGATCCAACAGCAAAGTTAATTACTTTGTGCTCGTGAAACAAATATCTTGAGATCTAATGATTTGTTGAATTGCCTTTTTTAAAGCTTAGCAGTTAAAAACAAAAAAGCTCACTCTCCTAAGATAAACATGTCTGACATAAGATAAAACAGAAAACCCACTGAGTGGCGAGGATCCTCGCGTCCGACCTGGCCTTGTCCACGATGATCTGAGCCTCCGAGATCGCCTCGCGCAGCGTCGTGTTTGCCTCCTTCACAATCTTCGGTCGCTGCTCCAGTGCAACCTGACACAGGTGGAACCCACAGAGAGAGAGACAAATTAGCAAACACAAAAAAAACAACACAACAATAAATAGTAAGGGGAAAAGAGGCATAATTATTACTCTACTTGCATGTCAGGGGTAAAAAAAAAGACACTAACCGTTTCTCATTAAAATGAAATTCTTATGATGGGAATTTTTTTTTTTTATTTTATGTTTAATTCTTTGAAATTGTATGTATTGCTCAATTGTCAATTTAGGCTGATTTAAAAGTGGGGAGTCCTCAGGTACCCCACGACATACAGAAAAGGGTCCAAAACATTACGGATAATCAGGGTTATAGATTCTTTTTTCAAAGCTTAATTTTGTGAAAAATAGAATGAATTTGAAAAAAAAGGGCAAAAATCATACATTATATCAAAACTTTCCGAATGTTATTGAACCAATCCCCCCCCCCCCCCAAAAAAAAACAACAACAACAAACAAACATTCAATTTATCTTGAAACTTTACATAGAAATGAATATGCCTAAATTAATTCTTTGGTGGCTTCTTTTTTGCCACCCTATGGGCAAAAACTAAAGAAAGTCATAAACCTATTTAACTTATCCTTTAAATTTGAAGTTAAGATCAAATCCCAAGCAATTATTTGGATTATGAGGTTTCCACTGTACATGGAAAAAAAAAATATAGGTGCCTAGAGGACCCCTGACATTGATAACATACATTAATCTCGGCCTTTGCTCTCTCTTTGCTGCGGATCGCCGACTCATAGTCTGATGGTCTCTGAATGTTGTTCACCTGTCAAGGAACAAAAATAAAAACAACAAAAATATATATCGCAGTTTTTACCCAGCAAATTTGTTAAAGTAGCTTACTGAAGAAAAGAAGAAGAGAAAATGCGCTAAAACCTACATAACTAGAAGGCTGAGAAAATGATATTACATTCACCCCAAACTAGCTTTTAGTCAATACCATTAGTTTATTTTTAACAATGTCCATCAGTTTTAAAACAGAAACTTGAATATAAGTATACATCCACTCTTTCGAAAGTTTATAGATTTCTTCTTCAACCACCTTACAACATTTTTAGAATGTAAAATTTAGGTAACGATAAATTAAAGCTTGGTGTTATGCAATTCCTCACAATTTTTGTTCCATGATGCCAGTTTACATTACAGTTAATAATTTAAAAAAACACCACAAAAAACGAAAAAAACAAAAAAGAATAAAGCAAAGGCAGAAACAAATAACCAAGAAATAAACCAAAACAAAAGACGACGAGTGAGAAGGTCCTACCTGCAGGTCCTCCACGTCGCAGTTGACTTCCTTGTAGCGCTTGGTGAGAATGTCCTCCAGCTTGTCCTGGAAGTCACCGCGGTTCGCCTGGAACTGGACCGTGTCGAAGTGGCTGCAGGCCTCATGCAGCGAGGCCACCCCTGGGGAAAGATGTCAGTGTCAGAACAACAAACAACCCATGAACAAAAATATAAAGTGAAAAAAAAAACAGCGTGGAAGTGTAGAGAGACCACCTCTGGGGGAAGGTTGAGTTGAGTTTGTTGCTAAACGTCCAACGTCAGCACTATACAGGATATATTGAGGACTAGTCCCAAGACTGATGTCTGACAGTTGTATGCGCTGCCACACATGAGACAGGACAGGAAAATCTGGACTCCTGTCTCAGCGGCTCATATTCAAACTAACAGTAACACTGACAAACATACAAAATACATAGAAACCATGAGGTGAGGTTGATCCAAACTATGGATGGCTCTTGTGGTGGACATGTGTAGTAAGAAAAATCACCGTAAAAAAATATTTCTGCTACAGATTTATTTACCAAAATAGGATCCCTGTCTATCCTAAGCGTCTCTGAAACAGCATATTCTCTTTGAACCCATTATCCTATAATACTGTAAATATAAATATTGATTTCTCTGCCAAGGCTCGTACCAACATGGTGAAGAACGTCTTGAAAACCGTCAAAGTCCTTGAAGTCCATGATGATTTTTTTTAGGTTGGTCATCTCGACGCGGTACTGGTAGGACACGTCCAGTTTGATCTGAACGCCGTCCGAGTTCAGACACTAGACAGGGGATAGAAAATTGTACTTTTATACCTCAGAGTAATTACTCCGAATATATTTTAAAAAAAAGGATAGGGCAAAGGGGAGAAAATGATTGGGAGAAAAGGATAATAGATGGGTGGAAGAGAATTGAAGAAGGGAAGGGGAGCAATAGGAAAAAAAAAGGTTGTTCTTTCAAATTTACAAAATGCATTTAAAATTTACCCAGAAAATGTAAAAACTTCATAAAATTTAAAATTAATACCTAATTTCTGTCTTATTATAAAGAACTTATTCAACGGAGTTACATGACATACATGTAAGCGATGAGTGTGGCCATTTATTTGAAAGATAAAAAGCTGAAGTTTTCAAATCAGAAAAAAAAATTATATTATATCTTTATTGGTTCAAAAGGAATTTATCACAAAAAAAACAACAAAAAACAACATAATAAAAACACCCTCAAAATAGTGCAATTTCATGAGCATTGATGCCTAAATCGCTGTAACTCCATTTTAGCGCAATTAAATGGAAAAAAAAACAACACATTTTCTAAATAAAAAAAAAAAAAGAATAAGAAACCTAAGGGTGTCAGAAAAGCAGGGAACTGAAAATTAGTCATTCAGTTTCTCTCATTATCATGTTTTACTTGTTAACAATGATAAAATACAATCCAGTATAAATAAGGATTCTTTCTATGTCATGAGCTTTGGAAAACCCCAAAATATGAAAATATAAATGCCAAACATGGCTATGTCAAATTATAAAAACAACAAACCAATCTTATTATTTTAATAAAGATGCAGAAAAATTTCTATGCTGCACATGATTCGTACTTGTAGGTCTAATACATACAGTAAAAAGTTGCATGGAAAGAAAGAGGGCTGACAAAAAAAAAAAGTCACAGAACACTAGGAACAGAACCTACCTGCAGTTTACTGAATGTCATTGTTGTGTAGATATTTGGGAACTTGATGAATTCGTACCCAACAGGCCCCAGGTGGAGACCCTCGGTGTAGACTTTGCCGTCAAGGTCTCTTTGGATAGTGTCATACTGCAGACCGACTGCAACGTGACAAGGAGAATTAGAGTAATTAAATTATCTAGTGATTTTACACCATCTGAATAAATGCCTTTATTGGGGACTTATTAATGATTATGTATAGACTGGCAAAGAAAAGAATTAACTTGCTTATTTCTTTTTTTTCTTCTCATGTTCACAGAAGACCCTGCAATCTGGAACTTGTACATTTACATAATTACAATTTAAATGAAGAAAAGGGGAATGAAGCGTAGGAGGGACAAAATACTGGGTGCCCTCTTAAATATATCTTTGGAACTATATCACATTTCCGTATTATTTTTTTTTTCCTCCACAAATCAAATGGCGCCAGTTACAAACTTCTTAAGTTCTTTACATTGAAACATTAAAAAAAGGTAAGTGGTACAGTGGTTTCGCCAAAGCACCTGCTCCTCCAAAAAAAAAAAAGGTTCTTACACGGATTGTGTTTAAAAGTGAATTCAAGAGAGTGTGTGTTTTTATCTCTGTTCCACCCCCAGAAATCAAAGAAATCAGTTATAAAATGTAAGAGTTGCGCATACCTTCTTTGGAAGACAGTTTCTTCAGCGAGGAGGCCACAAGTGATATTGTTAAGATGAGAAGTGCCACTACAATGACAATGACAGCACAAACTCTCTTGTCCATATTGGCACAGCTACAGGCTGAAAATTAACCTGAAAGAAAAAAAAAGATTTATATTTACAGTTATAAAATATCCATGATCTTGATATCATTCATTTCTTTGCTGTTGTTTAAACTTAAAATTCAGAATTTTCGAACATTTAGTTCATGGCAAACAGAAAAAAAGGACACTTTAGCACAAACATTAATATGATTTGTGCATGATATAGACAACTAAAAGTAGCTTGACATTTTGAAGAATGCACTGCTGCTACTACTTAGGTACTACATGTGTGTGATTCCTGATAACGCCGTCTTTTTTTCCTATTGGTTTGATTAGGGTCAATACCCGCTGAGAAAGAGGTAGGCCTACTGGTATTACTCAGTCTCTGCATAGCAGCAAGTTAATTAATAATACTGCCAGATGTTACCCTTTGGATCCCGTTCTATTCCCTGTAAAAATATGATTATCTCTTTGATGAGTCTGATACTCGATATTTGGTTTAATGATGTACACTCTAAGCCTATATAGCCTAATCTCTTTTCAAAAGGCAGCTATCTGTAGAGTGAAGATCATACAAGATATAGAATCTTCAGGCCTACATGGACCCTGCACCTTTAGTAAGAATCAGATAAGCCTTTGGAGAGGACGGTAAAATCAACACAAAACAAGCCCAGGAAGTAAAACGTTACGATGAATCTATGACTGCATCTAGGTCTAGTGCTCCCGTTTAAGTGTGAGAATATTAAGAACAAATCAGTCTTCTAAGCAAATTTAGTAATCAGAATGTCCCTAGAGGTTTGTAAGATGTAGACTCTATATCTCCATCTACATCTCGATTTAGAATTAAAATAACACAATCCAATGCAAATAGCCTACTGCAACGGTTCCGTTAGTTGAAATTGAGTTGTATTGCAAACATGCGCAAACAGTATTTACAATATATTTCAAGGGGCACCTGCAAAAAAGGTGATAATTTGTTGGCTCGACCCTCTCGCTTCCGTCTTCTGAGTGCTCACTCTTGGGCTTAGCTAGCTTGATGACTATGTTGCTATGTTTGGATTGGTGACCTGCCAGCTGCTAACAGTACCGCCGAGAGGAAAGGTCAAAAAGGAATTGGTGCTGTTCTGTATTATCGTAATCTCTCTCTCTCTCTCTCTCTCTCTAAAGTTCCCTATGTTCGTCTTGGGATAGCCGCTTCTCTCTCCCCCCCTCCTCTCTCTCTCTCTCTCTCTCTCTCTCTCTCTCTCTCCGTTCTTCCCTCACAGCTTAGTTCGCTCTCTCTCTCTCTCCCTCTGTATTATCGTAACCTCTCTCTCTCTCTCTGGGTTTAAACTCCCCTAGGTTCGTCTTGGGACAGCCGCTTCCCACTCCTCCCCTCACTTATGGAAACCCGCAACAGACTGCCTGTTTCACCGAGGAGGCTAAATTGAAAATTTTAAAGATTTGAGCATAACTAAGAACGAAGGAGAAGAACACCCAACGCCCGTTTCACCACATTATCCACTTTTTTTTTCTTGTTCTTTCGAAAACTTGTCTGTATAACATGTTTTGTATTAACTTATCTGATCATTTTTGACGATGATAAAGGGTCAGCCAAACCCTATTTCACGTAATTAAGTTTTGCTACTTTTTGTTTCAATTTTGGTGTATATCATTAATTTTTCAACGCTAAAGAATAAACTTGTAGTTGAGTCTATTATTGTTCATTAGTCCAGCTTACTGTTTTTCTTTTCTGTTCTCTATACTCCATCTTTTGGTTGCTGGTGTGTTTTAGAGTTAAAAGCATGTACATAATGCATAATAAGTGTGTCATTTAATATGATCAAAAGAATTGTTCACCTCCACATGCATGTATGTAGCTCTTATAGTCTTAAATAGGTTAGAGTGGCTACCATAAAAATACCTGATACAATTGATAACCACTCAAATAGTTTTTCCATTTTGCAACTGTCAGAAATTTGCACTTGGTTTGAATTGTAATGACTGTGCAGTTTAACTTTTACAAAATTTTCATCATCATCATTATCATTAATATTATTGTTATTATTATTATTATTATTATTATTGTTATTATTATTATTATTATTATT
>RQTK01001289.1:20685-33696 GCA_003991915.1 Elysia chlorotica
TTTTATGTGCTGCCACACACGAGACAGGGCGGGGATACCATGACTCCTGTCTCAGCCGGTCACATTATACTGACACCGACCCAACCAGTAGGGAACGCACCAGGGAGGATTCGAACTCGGGACCTTTTGCGTCGGAAGCCGATGTTCTACCCCTAGACCACCGCGCCCCCCACTAAAAGTCTAGGACAGATCAATCATTGAACGCTTGTGCATAATGTTTCCTTTTACTTTCGAATTCGTTTTCGCTTTAGGCCAAGTTACGCACGGACTTTAGTATGCCTGAAAGACGCCGTGTTGTAGGCGGGAGTCCAAGGGAACAGAGGATTAATAAACCGTTACTTCTGGTGGCTGGGTATTATAAGCGAAACATTTCAGGTTTTGCGAGCCACATGTTGGACGTT
This sequence comes from Elysia chlorotica, assembly GCA_003991915.1. Taxonomy (NCBI): domain Eukaryota; kingdom Metazoa; phylum Mollusca; class Gastropoda; family Plakobranchidae; genus Elysia; species Elysia chlorotica. Next base: position 21,087 of record RQTK01001289.1, read on the forward strand.
AAACCATCTCAACTGTCCCAGGAGGACTGATAACCCAAGTTGTAATAGTTTAAACCTCTATCGAATTCTCTGATCAAAGAATTGTTGTTTTTTTTTAAACGAAAAGTAAATAATTAGGTCACATGCATCGCCTGAGACCATCCATCAGTCGTGCAACATTTTTTTGACCGTACCACAAAACCTCCCACTGAAATGGCATCATAAAGATACTTAAAAAACTTTAAAAGCAGCTTATGGATCTAGTACACTGTGGTCATTACAGTAGTTTCTCACGCAAGGTTCCATCGCGGACTAATTTAATTTTTAGTTCCACTGTGTGCATCACCAGGCATGGGTTATTGCAGTCAGGGGATTCAAAGAACGAGATATCCGCCCACGCAATCCTTGCTCACTGAAGCTTGGTTTTATGGAGATAATAGGAAGTCACCTAGTGCAATGAATTGCCTCCACCGTGTTGGTTTGTTGCCTTGTTCTTGGTATTCTTCTTTAATTGTTTTCGCTCTCTTTCACTCTCTCTCTCTCTCTGTCTGTCTCTCTATCTCTATCTCTCTCTCTCTCTCTCTCTCTCTCTCTCTCTCTCTTTCTCGCATTCTCTTTCTTTCCCTTTCATTTTATCCTTTCTCCTCTGTTCTACCCTTCCTTTTTTTCTCGTTCTCTCCTACTCCCGAATGCCCACCTCTTTCTCACTCTTTTTCTCCCCCATTTTTCCATCTCTCTCTTTCTTGCTCCCTCAATCTCTCTCTATCTCTCCTTCTCTCTATCTATCTATCTACCTTTATCTGTTTGACTTTGTTTATGTATAAGTGCCTCATCTCATTCTCTCTCTCTCCCTTAATAATTTGAAAAGTGGCATTTCATATCAGAGTAAAGACAGAGCTGAGTTGAGTTGGTTTATCGTCCAATGTCGCCACTATTTATGCTTTATAGTGGACGGGCTCCAAGACTGACTTATGACAATTTAACTGCTGCCACACACGAGTCAGGGCGGGGATACCCTGACTCATGTCTCAGCCAGTAACAAGGAAAGACAGAAACAGACAACAGAAACATCAACTAGGAATTTCATTACCACTATAGAAGAAAAAAACACACGACAGCAACAACAGACTAATCCCATAATAAAAGACCAAGAAACAATCACCAACACAGAACCTACAACAACCCACAACCTTCTAGCTGCAATAACTGTAAAACTGAGGGAAAAAAGTGCCCAAAAGTAGGTCAAGCATGCAGCATGCGATTAAAGCCCTGATCCCAAGACCCAATCACAACAGAGGGCCTGGAGTGGGCGATCCAGGTCTTGTCACAGACCCAACTGTAAAGACCAGGTCTTGTACTTAATGGTTTTTGGTACTCCAGGAAAGTGTCTTAATGGTAGTCCGTTCCTTGATTCAATTAGTCAGGGTAGGATTGTCCTATGGCTGGCGCTACAACGCTCAGTGGTTAGCTCTCTCGACTTAAAAGGAAGAAGTTCGAAGCTCTCAGTTCGTTCCTAGATTCAATTATTCAGGGAATAGTTTTCATGAGGTTGACGCCACATTGATCAGTAATTGGTGATCTTGTCTGAAAACTAGAGTTCTAGAGTTTGAACTTCCAGATTCATTGATGTCTCACATTTAATTGTTTTGGGTTCCTTAGGGAAGTGTCTAAATACATCTATTAGTCAATTCCTTCATTCAATTAGACAGGATAAAGCTCACTTAAGAGGGGCTCAAAATAGCACAGTGGTCTGTGCTCTGGATTGGCGAACAGAAGACACAATGTTCGAATCTCAACTTTATAACTTTGATGCATTGTTGTTGCAGAGAAATGTCTACATGGCAGTCCGTTTCTTGATTCAACTTGTCCAGGAAAAGTCTTAAGGGTGTTGCCACACAGCTCAGTAGATAGTGCTCTTGTCTCTGTATTGTTATTTCAGTGAGGTCCCACACGTTATGGTTTGGGAGCTGCAGAGAAGAGTCAGGGTGTTTCTACCCTAAGGTGATGCCACATAGCTAAGTAGTTAGTACTCTGAATTAACGAGCAGGACTAGGACGTGGAATGTTCGAATCTCAATTAAATTAGTATGACTTTTGTTCCTTGATTCAATTAGTCAGTTTAGCTTACTCTGTATTGCTCTCAGTTGATAAAAAGGGATGACATTCTCTTTCTCTTTCTCACTCTCTCATTCTCTCTCACTCTCACTCTTTCTCTCTTTCTCTCTCTCGCTTTCACTCTGTCTGTTTCTGTATGAGTGTGTTTATGAGTGCCTCCTTTCCACGGTTTCTAGATACCGCACCCTCTTTATCTCTACCTATTAATTTATCAATCTATCTATCTATCTATCTATCTATCTATCTATCCATCTATAAATTGATTTATACCTTCCTACGTTTCTTTCATTCATTATATCAACACTTTATTGCAAATTCACATATTAAGGGACCACTTTTTTTAATGTTCTGAACATTTTACCTTTGCCCTTTGAAATATACTTATTTTTCTTATCCATGATCATGGATAAATTAGGGGTAATGACCTTCAATATAGAACGGGACCCATTGAACAGGACACGGGCTTGATTCACATTATGGTACCATCTAACCAGGTGCAGTGAGGACTCCAAAAACCCATTAACACTTTGCCGGCTGCGACATTCGGACAAGGAACAGACCATGTTTTTATAGCAGCGACACTTAAGAAAGGGGTTTTGGCAGTGAGTAAAGGGTTCAAAGAAGTGGATTTAGAGGAAAGAGGTAGCGAAAGTAATTGAGTTGACACGTGGGTTAATAAAAAAAAAGGGGGGGAATATATTTCTCTCTCTTTCGCTCTCTCTCTCTCTCTCTCTCTCTCTCTATCTATCTATCTATCTATCTATCTATCTATCTATCTATCTATCTATCTACCTATCTATCTATCTACCTATCCAACTATCTATCTATCTATCTATCTACCTACCTATCTATCTACCTATCCAACTATCTATCTATCTATCTATCTACCTATCTATCTATCTACCTATCCAACTATCTATCTATCTATCTATCTACCTATCTATCTATCTACCTATCCAACTATCTATCTATCTATCTATCTACCTACTATCTATCTATCTATCTATCTATCTATCTATCTATCTATCTATCTGTCTATCTATCTATCTATCTATCTATCGATTCATCGCTCTGATTGTGTCTTTCTCGCTGTGATCTATATAATCCTCTTTCTCTATCAACATTTTCATTTTTTAAACCCATTCCATTGAAAAATTAAATTCCTTTTGTGTCCACCCAAAATCAATCATCCCTCGACTCATAAGAATTAATCACTTTAATTGATAATTAATACAAAGAGAACTTCTGGAAAAAAAATAGGAACGTTCTAATTTAATTAACCTTTTATGGCATACAACGTACGGCGTACTTCCGATGTTTCATGACAATTGTACTTTCACAAATCCACCTATTTCGCTACTCCCTAAGACGCTTAGACGTGCAATGTAAGTCGTGTTTTTTTACTGCGTTAAAGAGGCACTAAATGCAAAACAATTTAAAAAAAAAAACGATCGCATAATTTAATTCAGCGATGTTGAAAATGTACGAGTCATACCTCTCTTTAATTTTTGAATATGGCCCGTCATGGCGGTTTCAAATACCCCCACCAAGAAGGGGTTAAAAACATTATTCGTCACTGTAAAATGCATCTCCAAAAGAAGCTGGGTTGCTTTTTGAAGCACGAGAATTACTTAACCAAGTTCTGTTCTATGAGTGACCATAGATCATTCCCCGCCGAACACTTTCCCCCATCTATTCCTCCTAAAGAATGTGAAATGTTAAATTATAAGGGTGACGTAAATGAATGCATGTATGCATTGCAGGGGTAATAACGCCGTTGGAGTATCAAGTGTAGATGGTTTTTGCGCAGTTATCTCCTCTGAATTATTTGGTTCAGTTTATTAAACACATGAGGTAGAGTTAAAACAAGAAAGGATTAAGTAGAGTAGTAGAGGTTTGAAAAAATGAGGAATATGGGTAATAACACAGAATGAGTTTGTTTGGTGTCCGTTTAACTTGGATGACAATGGAGTCTTTGCGAATTGTAGGTAAGTTGAGTTTGTGGCTGAATGGCAGCGCCTGTGGTGGCTGAATAGTCCGATTTTGGTGTGGCAGATCCTGTTACAATTCATGCAGGGAGAACCGGCGTCAGCCTCTCCCGGTAGTGATGATTGAGATTAAGTGAGAGAAAGAACGAATTAGAGAGAGAGAGAGAGAGAACAATGTACGTCGTGTTTTTGAATGCGTAAAGAAGGCACTAAATGCAAAACAAAAAAAAAAAGATCGCACAATTTAATTCAGCGATGTTGAAAATGTACGAGTCATACCACTCTTCAATTTTGTAATCAGGCATGTCATGGCGGTTTAAAAAAGACCACCAAGAAGGTGTTAAAAACATTATTCTGGGCTGCAAGAGGCATCTCCGAAAGAAGCTGGGTTGCTTTTTGTATTGCGATGATTTATTTCCTAACACAAGTGATAAAATTAATGGTTGCGCTATCGGAAAAAACCGTTAACAGATGATTCTTCTGCACGCTAAGGTTAAAAACCTATTCGCGTTCATTTCCGGTTATTCGCCTGTCTTTATTGATTAATATCGATTTATTCTGACATGCGTCGAATTAACTTCCTTTCACACACACATACACATTTCTCTGTCATCTTAATCACCATCAAACGACTATCCTGAAACTTTGGTTAAAAAAAACTCGTTTATAACAAAACCCATGGTGGCATATTATTTTATATCAAATAGGTTTGGGTCGATGCGTCTAAAAATAGAAGGCTACGCTACAGAATTGAAAGAGAAAACATTGTTAAGTGCATTCCAAGAGTAGTGATTTATTTCTAAGAGATGTTGGCAAAATCAGGAAGAGAGGAGACTTTAAAAGAATTTTTTGTTCAGCCAACCAGCCTACTAGACTAAAATTGCAAACTGATCTAAGTGTGTGCGAACTATTTTCAGGTACTGGATTTTCATAAAAGAGCCAACGCTTGGTATTTATTTTTTCGAAAAGGAGTTTGCAGACGTTCAATGATGTTCAATGCATTAGCTCATTTTGATCCTTAGCGCAAGTTATTGGCCCTCGGGGATATATCTGATTCGAAGTAGGCAAATTTATTTGTCAGATTTCATCCCTTACTAGTTGCGTCTGTGTTAGTACAATGTGACCGGCCAAAGACTTGAGTCCTGTTTTCTACACACAGTCTCTGTGTGGCAGCACGTAAAATTGTCAGACGTTAGTCTCGGGTCCCGTCCACTGTATAGCTTTGCTTCTGACCTTGGAAGTTAATTAAGAAACCTTCTCCCTAACTAATTCACTCACTCGGAAAGCTAAGCCATTATCTTTAAGTTGAATGCTTTGTCCCCCCTCTCCCCCCCGACACACTTCTCTCTCTCTCTCTCTCTCTCTCTCTCTCTCTCTCTCTCTCTCCCCCCCCCCGACACACACACACACACACCTACACACCTACACACCTACACACTCCACCTGAAGTGGACCCCTCTCAACACCCCAAGAATTAGGATTAGGACTGCACCGTGGGGGAAGACCTTGACAAAATACTCCAGTCCGAGTATTTACCGTCCGGCTATCACCCAGTGGGGGGCAGTGGCCCTATATATATGGAACCCTCTCTGAACTTCGGAGACGTTACCCAAAGAGAACTCTCGGCTCTCATTAGCAAAACGTAGTTTTTATATTTCTTACATGCACCGATACATTGGGTAGTTAGGGGATAAAGAGAAAGAGGACTCTTCTCTGTCATTAACCAAACTTTTTTTTAGTGCTTACAACCTTGAGGCACAAAAATCGTATTTGTTCATTATTTTCTTACACTGTTTTTTGTCTATGATTAAAGACGTCAGTGAAAAAATGGGCAAAGTCCTTGTGATATGTATACGTTGAAGTCTGATCGGGTTGACATTTTTGACAGTTTTTTTTTTAATTAAAAAAAAAACTTTTTTTAAAATTGTTTTTTAATTTTTTATACTGATCTTAGTGGAAACCCCAGAGATAAATAGATTGACAGGCAGATAGAAATAGGGAGAGAGTGGTTAAGAGATAGAGAGAAGAAGAGAGAGAGGAGAGAGAGAGAGGGGGAGGGGGGAATGGAGAGGGGAGGTAGAAAGAGAGGGGGGAGAGAGAAAGAAATAGGAGGGAGGGGGAGAAAGAGAAATGCAGAGCTAATCGTTGTTAAGTGGAAGTATGTATATGTACTTATCTGTTTCGGCACTTACAGAGAAGGAATGCACGTCGCTCAATTAATTGGTCTAGCTTGTTATTACAAGGTCGCACAAAACCTAGCCATGGGGGGTCGAAGTGGGGATTGCAAACATGAGACAATAGCAACAAAGTATCGTTTTGTGAAGTGGGCTGCGTTGCCTAGCAACAGGGGAAAACAACTTCGTGACTTATCATGATAGTTATGTCTAATTCAAAGCGGCCAAGTGTCCAACGCCTGCACTATAAAAGCTTCATTGTGGACGGGTACCAAAACTAACGTCTGACAGTTTTAATGATGCCATACAGAGACAGTGCATGGATCCCATGGTTCCTATCTCAGTCGGTCATATTATACTGCCACCGACCTTGTCAGTAGGTGACGAAATCGAACAGATAAGTTTTTGATCCATCGTGGGGTTCGAACCGGGGACCTCCCGATTGGGAGACGAACTCTTTGCCGCTTTCGCCAGTTTGGCACCGCACCCAAATAAAGCGGCCAACCTTACAGGAATAAAGCGTATTAATGAGTGCTAAATCTATTACACTTGTAAGGCTACATGTATACTCTTTGGCTGTTGGTTGGTTTGCTATTTTTTTTCTAATTAAAAACAAAACAAAACAAAAACTAAGACTAGGTATATTTAAGCTCTTCGAATCAAATTACAGACAATCGTCCACTGTCTTATGGATTAAACGTATATTTCTTTAATAGAGGGATCCAAACAAGCTAAAGATATTTTTACCCTTTTTCTTTTATCTGATTGAAAACAAAAATGACAAAATATTTTAATCAGTGACATTTTATACACAGGTTCAATTTCAGCCGCTTACCCTCTTTTTTATATTTCTCTATTTCCCTATCTATCTTTTCCTATCTCCTCATCTCTATTTCTTTCTTTTTTTCTTTTCCTCCCTCTCTCTCTCTCTCTCTCTCTCTCTCTCTCTCTCTCTCTCTCTCTTTCCCTCGCTCGCTCACACGCGCTCTCAGTCTGCTTAAAAATTGTCTGCTTCCATTTTTAAACGTGATTGAATCAGCATGAAAATTACTTAACCAAGTTCTGTTCTATGAGTGACCATAGATTATTCCCCACGGAATATTTCCCCCCATCTGTTCCTTCCAAAGAATGTAAAAAATTAATAATAAATATTAAGGGTGACATTAATGAATGCATAGATGCATTGCAGGGGTAATAACGCCGTTGAGGTATCAAGAGTAGAAGGTGTTTACACGGTTATCTCCTCTGAATTATTTGGTTCAGTTTATTAAACCCATGAGGTGGAGTTAAAACAAGAGAGGGTTGGGTTGGGGTTGGTTTTAACGTCCAACAGCAGCACTATATGGGCTATATTGTGGACGGATCCCAAAACGGACGTCTGACAATTTTATGTGCTGCCACACACAAGACAGGGCGGGAAAGCAAGAGAGTAGTAGAGGTTTAAAAAAAACGAGGAATATGGGTAATAACACAGAATGAGTTTGTTTGGTGTCCGTTTTACTCGGAAGACAATGGAGTCTTTGCGACTGGTAGGTAAGTAAGTTCAGTTTGTGGCTGAATGGCAGCGCCTGTGGTGGCTGAATAGTCCGATTTTGATGTGGCAGATCCTGTTACAATTCATGCAGGGAAAACCGGCGTCAGCCTCTTCAGGTAGTGATGATTGAGATTGATTGAGAGAAAGAATGAATTAGAGAGAGAGAGGGGGGGGGGGAAAAAGAGAGAGGGGGAGAGAGAGAGAGAGAGAGAGAGAGAGAGAGAGAGAGGGAGAGAGAGATAGAGAGAGAGAGAGAAAGAGATAGAGAGAAGAGAGAGAGAGAGAGAGAGATAGAGAGAAGAGAGAGAGAGAGAGAGAGATAGAGAGAAGAGAGAGAGAGAGAGAGAGATAGAGAGAAGAGAGAGAGAGAGAGAGAGATAGAGAGAAGAGAGAGAGAGAGAGAGAGATAGAGAGAAGAGAGAGAGAGAGAGAGAGAGAGAGAGAAGAGAGAGAGAGAGAGAGAGATAGAGAGAAGAGAGAGAGAGAGAGAGAGAGTAGTTGAGTTGGTTTAACATCCATCGTCAGCATTGTATAGACCATAATTATTGTGGACGGACCCCAGGACTTACGTCTGATAATTTTATTTGCTGCTACACTCGAAACAGGACGAGGACACCATGACTCTTCTCTCAGCCGGTCACATTAAACTGACACCGAGCCAACCAGTAGGGAGCGAAATCGCCAGGACTCGAACCACGGGTCTCCTGCGTCGGAAGCCGATGTTCTACCCCAGGGGTATCGAGAGAATGAGAGAGAGAGAAAGGCTTGTTAATTATTCATTAGGTAAAATTCTAACCACAAAAAAGATACCTAGGATCATAAGTACAAGGTTGTGGTATGCTTAAGATATGCAATTAAGAGATCTTACGACTAGTTGTAAGCCATCGTGACTTTGTACTTGCAAGCCTAAGTGGAAGTGGTTGTAACTTGTGAGTGCTTGTGAACTAGCTTTGTGGTAAGTTTATCTTCATGCATTGAGCGCGTTGTTCTTTGTACTTTAGGCAAAGCGAGAAAATGGGAGAGATGGATGGAGAGAGGGGGGGGGGGGGTTATGATATGGGAGTGGGAGAGAAGAGTGATCGCTAGTGAGAAAATAGGGGGACATGAAGAGAGAGAGGGGTGTATGAAGAGAAGGAAAGATAGAGAGGACGGACAAATAGAGGGGGAAAGGGGCGGGGGGAGGGAGGAGGTGGAAAAGAAAGAATAGAAAAAGAGAAAAAAAACGAGGGGGAGGGAGTGTGAAAGATAGATAGAGATAGAAGAAGAGAGATAGAGAGAGAGAGAGTGCATGTGTGCGATGTGCGTGTGTGTGTGTGTGGTTTGTGGGCAACCAAAACTGCACTTAGTTTGTTTTGTTTCCTGTAATGTTAAGTTGTGTTTACAAAAACAGAATCGACGCTGCAAAGTCCGTTAGAGTTAAATATTTATTTGTCCATGTATGAGTCATAATCTTGACCTATTTACTCATTCTGTGGCTATGGAGAGGAAGTCAGAAGATGCCCGTGTTTGGTTTTGTTTGTCTTTAAGTGTTTTGTGTGTTTACAAATTATTATACATGTATATAAGTTTGAGTAGGCTTTCCATTGTAGTAAACATTACAGGAACATTAATTTTAGTCTGTTGATTTCTCCTTTGTGGATTTATGTCTCTACCATGCATGGATCTTAGGGCCGTTGTTTATAATTTGATCTGTGGTCTAATTGTAGTTGATTTTTCTTTTGCGTATCTATAGTCAACTTTCAATAGGTTTAGAGGTTGTTTTAGAGATATGAAAATATATAATTATTAATGGAAACTGTTAAAAGAATCGACATCTTGCATAGGATTTTATTAACCTACCTGTAATGATAAATTAATAAGCCATATTAATAAAAGCCTAAAGTCATATTTTTTCATATCGCTTTTTCTAATTTCTGGTGTAATAGAGTCATTTAAACATGATATTGTTTGACTAGATATACGACATAATAACACGACAATGTGGTTAGCATGGTAATATGAATATATTTTCTTTTTTTTTTAAAGCAAGAGTCCAGTTCAAACTAAACTTTCTACATGTAGTTCATAGATTAATATAATAGCGTTCCGATCGTATATCAACCAATAACTGTTTTCGTAAATTAAAGTATTGTGTAGCGTCTAGTACAACTCAAACCTATGACGTACAGGGTTCTCCCGTGAAAACCTAGGAGACATCTAACCTATAGAGCAGCCTAACTGACGGAAGAGCTAAAACGTAGATCTAAATTTAGTCTAGATCTACGCGGAGAAAATGAGAGAATTACATAACCGTTTGATCCTGCCATGGCTTCTGATCATCAGCGCCACAGTTATCTTTGGCTTGGCCCAGGAATCTGAATCCGTAAGTTGTATCCATTGGTGAGGGAGTTATTGTTATTGGCATGTGAATGGTTCTGTTTGATAGTTTAGTTATTGCTCTTGGTTTGTTAAATTATTTCCCTTGGTGCATGATTTGTATCATTCCGCTCTCTCCACAAAAAGAGAAGTAAAATGTAACTTTAAACACCCGATTTCTAATGAGATGTTGGCTTAGTTTCACGTTCAACATCAGCACTATATAGGCTATATTGTGGACCGGCCCCAAAACTGACGTCTCACAATTTTAGTGCTGCACACACGAGACAGGGCGGGGATACCATTCACATTAAACTGACACCGACCCAACCAGTAGGGAGCGAAGTCGTCAGGGCTCGAATCCGAACCATTTGCGTCGGAAGCCGGTGTTATACCCCAGAGCCACCGCGCCCCCCTTTTCTAATGGGAAGGTTGTTTGTAGTTTCGATACCGACTCAGGACGCCTCGCTTTTAATGCTGGTTGTGATTGGTATCCGTACAGTATAAATAATGTGAATGGCCAAATCCCGGACATTCTACTTCTACCGTATCCCCTATCCTATAAGATCCCCTTGGAAAACTTGCGAGATGTTTTTGTTACGCCGGGGTTATAGCACCGGCGTCCGACACAGAAGGTACGCGGTTCGAACCTCGCCCTTGCGAACTTGTCTTGTCCTGGTTGAGTCGATGTCAGTATAATGTGACCAATAAACTCCCGTGGTCTCGTCGCCGTATAGAAACTTTCTTAAGATCTAGGAGACAGTAAACTAGGAGGGCGCTATTCTTCTCGATCGAAGACATTTTGCTAATGTTTTTCCCATCATTAAGTAGAACTGGGAATGGTTATGAAATATAATAATTTACTTTCACTTTCCGCGATCGAAGATTTTCATTTGTTTTCTTCGACCAAACGATGCCAAAGGAAACCAAGGATACCTCTAATAACAAAGATGTTGAATGATATTGCTATTACCATAGTTATGAATTACCTCAGTGTTTACCTACATGTTATCATTTACCACTCCTCAGTTTACGGAAAGCGATGGCTCCATCTATAGTATGTACATTTTTTCTTCTTTAATCAATTAACTTTCTGACATCACAATGTAAACTGTGAATTGTTTTTCTTCCCGAATATTCCTGTTTTATTGTTACATGACATTTATTTAGTATTCTAACTGAAAAAGTATAAGTAAAAGTATATTTGGGATTAAAATTATCCATTGAAAATATGTGTGTGACTTATAAAGATATCGCATGAACGGTAAACTTAAAAATTCTTCATGCATGAATAAAAAAACATGCATCTGAAAATTAAAGCTTAGTGTTGAAAACAAACGTGACTTTACTTTCCTGTTTTATAGGTTATTATACTTCAAATGTAATGATAGAAAGAAGGGCATTTTTAAATACAAAACTAGGTTTCCGCGCCTCTCTTTAACTATCTCCATCTGTCTATCTATATTATATCTATTCATCTACCTATTTATAAATCACTTTCTCTCTTCCACCCTCTCTCTTTCTTTTTCTCTTCCTCCATCCTCCCTTCTCCCGCACTCTCGCCCTCCCTCCCTCCTTCTCTATCCTCCCATGCTTCTCACCCACTGCCCCCTACATCCACCACCCCCCACCTCCCTCCACAGACTGCCCAGAAGGATGGACGCTCGGTGCCAGACAGTGCTACAGGCTCCACCCCTCAGGGAATAACAGGAGGACCAGGAGCCTCAGGAAGGCCGCCATTGTATGCGCCTCAGGTGACGCCACCCTGGCACAAGTCAAGTCCGACACGGAGAGAACTTTCCTGTCTGGGCTTCTTGTTAAAGAGCATCCTGGTAAGTTAGGGTATATATGTACATGTACTAAATACACAGGTTAATGTTCTTGTGGTTGTTGTTGTTGTTAGGGGTGGTGATGTTGGTGTTGATAATGATGATGTTATTGTTGTGGTTACTGTGGTTGTGGGTGTTGTTAATGATAATGTTTTTTTTGTTGGTAATGATATTGTTGTTGTTTTGTTATTGTTGTTGGCGTTGCTGTTGTTGTTGTTGTTGTTGTTGTTTTTGTTGTTGTTGTAATTCCTGCTGCTGTTGGAGTGTCCCTCGAATATGTCTTATATGGCCTTCTTGGTAAGGCATAGCTGATCAGTTCATTCCTTTCCCTCTTTGGTTTGTGTGTGGAGCTCTCCGAAGAAGTTTGACAATGTAATGCTTAGCCACATAAATTCGTTGTTGTTTTTATTTTCGTTGTTTGTTGTCTGTTGTTGTTTTTCAATAGAAGATGTAAAATCGAAGTTTAGCTGTATAAACTTTGTTCTTGACAATAAAGAGTTATATGCATTTCAAAACATAAATTGATAATCGGATGGCACACTATTTAAAAAAAAAGATGTTTCCCCTCCCCCTTCCAATCTCTCTCTCCCTCTCTCTCTCTCTCTAACTCTCTCTCTCTCTTTCTCTCTCTCTCTCT
>RQTK01001289.1:45258-60269 GCA_003991915.1 Elysia chlorotica
GCCCTCTCTTCCACCCTCTCTCTCTCTCTCTCTCTCTCTCTCTGTCTCTCTCTCATTATCTCTCATTATATGTATTTCTCTGTCTCTGTCTGTCTGTCTGTCTGTCTGTCTGTCTGTCTGTCTCTCTCTTTCTCTCTCTCTCTCTCTCTCTCTCACTCTGGGAACCAACCAAGCTAAGATGAAAAAACACCGCGGTCTCAGTGGGTATCGAACAGTCAAGCTTCCAATTAGAAGTCGTATGCCTTACCCTAGGCGCTCTTCTATTCCCCTTCCACAACACAGACTTAATCTGCTAGATTTGTAATTGCATTTTTCACCCCAAAGGATAATAACTCTCAACGCAGTTAGATAAATGTCACACGAAATTCTATACCTTATCCGCAGTTGCCCTTTGGCGATTTTGAAAGGTTAAATCTCGTGGTAAGAAACGCTCGTCTTTTTATAACGTACTTATATTAATTAAAACATGCGCATTGTTGGCTCAAACCAGACATGCAGCCTTGGAAAGCGTCCATTAATTTTTTTTTTAAATGAACAAACTAACCATTACTTGCTTCTCTCAACTTAATGGATCAAAATGAAAAGACACATTGATAAGACTGAAAAATCCAACCCTCCTCTCTTTGTTTCACCTTTTTCGATCCGTGTGTCTATCGAAATTAGGAGCAAACTAAGCTTAACATTTTCTGATAGATACAGTTTATATAGCTTTTGTGTTTGTTTGTTTGTTGTTGTTTTTTTTTCTTTTTGATTAAGAAAGATTGTAGTTTGCATTAGTTGATGGCTCTAATGTCATACGATAAACAAAATTATAATAATTGGTATCGCTTCCCTTCGTTCTGAAAAGAAAAAATTGTTCGCTCTTACATCAGGTGGGGTGAGCCCATAGATTTATAAACAGCTTTATTCATATAAATATATCTATGGGTGAGGGGGGCGCGGTGGTCTAGGGGTAGAACATCAGCTTTCGACGCAAAAAGGTCCCGAGTTCGAATCCTGGCTGTTGCGTTCTCTACTGGTTGGGTCGGTGTCAGTATAATGTGACTCTAGATCTAGATCTAGATCTAGATCTAGATCTAGATCTAGATCTAGATCTAGATCTAGATCTAGATCTAGATCTAGATCTAGATCTAGATCTAGATCTAGATCTAGATCTAGATCTAGATCTAGATCTAGATCTAGATCTAGATCTAGATCTAGATCTAGATCTAGATCTAGATCTAGATCTAGATCTAGATCTAGATCTAGATCTAGATCTAGATCTAGATCTAGATCTAGATCTAGATCTAGATCTAGATCTAGATCTAGATCTAGATCTAGATCTAGATCTAGATCTAGATCTAGATCTAGATCTAGATCTAGATCTAGATCTAGATCTAGATCTAGATCTAGATCTAGATCTAGATCTAGATCTAGATCTAGATCTAGATCTAGATCTAGATCTAGATCTAGATCTAGATCTAGATCTAGATCTAGATCTAGATCTAGATCTAGATCTAGATCTAGATCTAGATCTAGATCTAGATCTAGATCTAGATCTAGATCTAGATCTAGATCTAGATCTAGATCTAGATCTAGTCTAGATCTAATTAAGTTTTGCCGATGAATTGATCTATTATTCATCCTTATCCGTGACGAAATTTACCAATGAACATTAAGTTCCTGTCCATTAAAGGCCCCTTATGCAATGTCCATGTAGCCCGTGTTTGGTTACGGTAGATCAACACTTTATTTTTAGACTTGATTCATGGTCTGTGCGTAATTTCGGGTCTCTGCCCATTGTTGTGGACTGCTCAGTCAGGGGTGAAGGCCTGTAGCAGTGTAGATTCTAGCTTTCCAAATCTGTGAAGACGTGCTGCGTTACATTACAGTTTAAACAGTTTGTGAGTTTTAGAGTGTTTTGGTTTTGGTTTTGCAGCAATGTGGAAAAAAAAATGTCACCCCATGTCTAGGAAATAAGGCTCACCCATAGATGGTTGGTTAGTTGGTTGGGTTGGTTTAACGTTCAACAGCAGCACTATATAGGCTATAATGTGGATGGGCCCCGAGACGGACGTCTGACAATTTTATGTGCTGCCACACGCGAGACAGGGCGGGGATACCATGACTCCTGTCTCAGCCAGTCACATTATACTGACACCGACCCAACCAGTAGAGAACGCAACAGCCAGGATTCGAACTCGGGACCTTTTTGCGTCGAAAGCTGACCCCCCCTTATCTCCCCGCTTTGCCCGACTTGCTTTTTAAGGCACGAGCCGCCACTGCTAATACGTATCAAGTGAGTGTTAATTGTCTTTTGGAGGTTCTCATCCGTATCAAGTGAGTGTTAATTGTCTTTTGGAGGTTCTCATCCGTATCAAGTGAGTGTTAATTGACTTTTGTAGGTCCTCATCTGTATCAAGTGAGTGTTAATTGTCTTTTGGAGGTTCTCATCCGTATCAAGTGAGTGTTAATTGTCTTTTGGAGGTTCTCATCCGTATCAAGTGAGTGTTAATTGTCTTTTGGAGGTTCTCATCCGTATCAAGTGAGTGTTAATTGTCTTTTTGAGGTTCTCATCCGTATCAAGTGAGTGTTGTCTTTTGTAGGTTCTCATCCGTATCAAGTGAGTGTTAATTGTCTTTTGGAGGTTCTCATCCGTATCAAGTGAGTGTTAATTGTCTTTTGGAGGTTCTCATCCGTATCAAGTGAGTGTTAATTGTCTTTTTTATTTTTTTTTAATGCTGGTATATAGAGGGAACTTTTTTTTTTTATTTGCATGGGATGCCGATTTTCCGTAAATGTACAGATTGTGAGTAAAAAATGTGATGGATAGTTTAATTAAGGCCTGACAAAGGGTTATAAATGTTATGAAGCAAATAGCAATATATATGCTGCAATGTCTTACTAGAAAGAGTTTCTAAAGTAAAAAAAAAAAGATAATGATCAAGTTGGCATCACTGTTATTGGATCAGGTATGTTGTAATGGTTCTTACGGTTAATAAATATATCTAAATTATTTTGTTGTACTAGGAGTAGATAGTATGGATATCCAAAATGCATCTAGAAATAATTGTGCATTTATTTCGATGATTTGTTTGTTCCTTTGCTTTCCTTACATGGTGTTTAACTTAATATAAGTATCTGAAATATGAAAGGAATTAAGGGGAATCAGAAACACCTGTTTAATTATGCACAATGGAAGACAGGAGGCTGGAGTGATGTTTAACTGCTGTTTTGTTATGGTGTTCCTTTTTTGTTTTTACTAGACCAGACTAGATCTCACCTCTCCTGGATCCACCCTCCACAAAAACTAACCAATGAAATAATCCTGAATATTTTTACAAAAATAATTGAAGGTGATCATTTAATCTCACAGATTTTTATTTAATAACTGTTTTAAATCTTTTCCCTCAACAGGCCTAAATTGCATCTTTTCGGACATGTCCATGAATGCAACGGTGTGACAACAAGAAAAGGCATCACTTTTTCCAACGCAGCTTTTGTTAACGCCAAACAGCCTCATGTTTTCGACTACTACTTGTGAACGTCATGAAGAAGTCCAACTCCAACATTGTACTCGATAAGAATTTAAAGTTTATGGACCACAATTGGTATTACTAAAGAAATTTAAGATATATATTTTAACTGCAGAATATCAAGACAAGTGGAATCTGTGTTAAGTCTAGAAAAAAAAATCGCTCTCATTTCATTAAAATTGTTTTTTGTTTTAAAAATGTATAATGTTCAATATTCAGCAGTTGAGAAAGGAAACCAAATTTAGACACAAAGGTAGACTCACTTAGCATTTTAATATTTATGGTCAGATCTTTCAGCTATTCAAAATGAATTTGTTATAAAGAATGTTGTGTATAATTTTTTTTTTCCTTGAGGATTGCACACTGGAAAAAATCTCAGCTTGAATATTTATTATAAAAAGCTTGTACATGATTTTTTAAAGAATGGAAGAAAAAAAAAAGATCTAAGTCTGGAAAATGATCTTACTTCAGCATTGTTTACGTAGAATCTACTCTGCCTTTGTGGACCAGGCGCCCAGTGTGTAATGTGCCATTTCTTGCGGACCAATCATTCTTAGCTTTCAGGCTGTATAACAATAAAAAAATGTGTTTTTACTACAATTTAAAGCTGAAGAAAAATGATTTCTTATGATGGGTCTGGGACTGTAGCCTATACTTTATTGGTTTGTTAGTTTTTCTCAAAATATATATGTAATTTTTGTTCTCTCAAACAACTCAAAGTACAGTAAAGATCACTTTACTCCATAATTCAATAAAGTTTCTCAGATTGTCTTTCATCACCAATGGTCCAAGAAGAAAAAATTATTTAGATCTGAATTAATTAATAAACTTTTATGTCATTTCTCGAAGCTTTGTGTTTCATTAAAAGTTTTTTTTAAATTTTCCCTAGCAAAAATTACTGCTGCCATGATGAGATGATTTTTGGTATAGATAAAAGATACTTTCTGTTTTTGTACTTGATTTACATAGTGTTCTCTGTCAGGGTTATTTTGTGCTTAGTCCTCAAGGAATGTTTATCAGTTCACTTCACCCATTGTGGGAGTGAAATGTTTAGATTGTTGTGCTCAGATCTCAGGTGGTACGTTGTGGGGCTATCAGCAGATACGCTCTTCTTAATCTTAGCAACATACATTTTACATTTTCAACAAATATTTTTATGCTTTGTTTCAATAACAGGTTCTACTGTATTTTTAGTGAAATTTAAAACTTATTACGTCTGGGAAATTTAAAACTTATTACGTCTATATCTTAGTAAAGATACAATAGCTAAAAGTCTCTCATGTATTTTTAGTGAAATTTAAAACTTATTACGTCTATATCTTAGTAAAGATACAATAGCTAAAAGTCGTTCAATGTGTATCAAATGAGGCTTCTTCTGTTTTGCTTAGTTTGCAGATAAAAAGTTTATAGGAAAATATTAATTTGTTTTAATCGATTATGAAGTATATTACGCTATGTTCGCGCTATTACCAATGTTATGTCATCATTATCGTTTTCTTTTCTTTTAGCAGCATCATTACTAGATATATAAAATAGATCTATTTTCTACTTAACTTACAGATCTAAATGCTCACTGAAATGCTTTAATCACTGAGCCAGGCATTGTCTTGGGTGTTGCGCTAAATAAAAGCCATATATTATTATTAATCTAAGCTCATGAAGAAGAAAGATAATTATTGAATTTTTTAATTGCTTGTATACATTTTTATATATTACTTCATAAAGGAACCTGTTCATAATACTATTATATTATGCATTACATGTATATCGCCCAAAAAGCAAAATAATTATTACTTACTGAGAATAATTTCTCAAACTAGCACATGAAGTTATTTGTTACCAATATGAGTTGTTTTGAAGTAAGAAAACAAAAAACTTAGTCTGTGATGGAAAACACAAATTATACATGTACTTAAAAAGATTGCAAAATTTTGCATTACTTGGATTTTTATTTTACGTAATTTTAAGTAAAGTCCTGGATGCAAATTTACCTCTATCAAATCTAGATCCATTTCTTTTGTTGGTCCACAATTACATGTTGAACTATGCATTTATTTTGATAAACAGTTTAAGGGCTAAGATCTTAAACTTACATGTATTGATATTGTTATTCTTTTTTTTTTTTTTTTTCACTTTTGAGCTTGATTTTTATACATTTGTTTTTAATACAGTGGAAACCTCACAAAAGCAAGTCTGATAATTTGAATTTCTCATAAACCAAATTTTGCAAGATGGTTATTTTTTCTCTTTGGTCTATTAAAGTCAGACTCATAATTTGAAGTTTTTTTCTAGTTTAATTCTCTTATTTCAAAGCTTACATCACAAATAGGCATTCGAACAGTCTATCTGTCAAGCAGAATTCAATACTTATTGCTGCCTATAAAAGAAATGGGGTTGGGATAAGGTTGCTATAGAAAGAAATCAATATGAAACTGTCATAAATGCAGTTTTTCACACGCATTAAGTTGTCTACCAATCTTAACACTTTAGTGGTTGAGGTATATTCCCTTCTGTAATTCGGCTCCTCTTAATTTGAAGTTTAGATCAAATCTCGAGCAATTTGGATTATGTGGTTTCCACTGTATTTTGTTAAATTTTATTGTATTAAGTTTGAAATCTTAAATTAGAAATCAACTGATACAGATAGTGTTGTAAACTTAATCTTGAAATGTAATTTACTTCGATGGTCTTTAAAAAACAGTTTTCAGGGTAATCTCTGAAATCTTTAGACTTAGAGTAAGATTTGTGACAACGACAATCTAATGTAGATCTACGGGTTGTTGTTTGTTTTTTTTCAATTTCAGAAAAGATCAATCACTTGAACAAAATTTTTTTTAAAGACTTTTTTTTTCTTTTTGATACTAATGCTCATATTATTTACGAAATGTTTAAAAATGATGTTGAAACATAAATTGCACCATTCATACTCTGTTAAACTTGCATGTCCTACAATATTTTACTAACCTTATGAAACCTTTGACTTTTTTATTTACACAAAGCTATTTTCTTGTCTTTCAACTATGTTTCTTCTTCACTTAAATTCAATTTTTGGATTTATGGATGTAATGCAGCCACGACCAAACATTTACATCTGAAGGCAGTTAGCATTGCACTTATGTGTGCCTCTACAGCAGTTATGTGAAAGAATCTTCAAAATTATGAATGAGCGTCTTTTTTCAAAGGCCTATACATGTGGATAAATATGGTAAAATTGTATTTAACCCAAAAAAAGGCTTTTCTTCATTTTGATGTTGAAAGTGGAGCTCAAACTTTTATGGATTTCTAAATAATAATTATGTATGTCTTTTACATCTGTAGGCAGTTAGCATTGCACCTCTGTGTGCCTCTACAGCAGTTATGTGAAAGAATCTTCAAGATTATGAATGAGTGTATTTTTTCAAAGGCCTATACATGTGGATAAGTATGTTAAAATTATACTTAATCCAACAAAAGCTTTTGTTCATTTTGGTGTTGAAAGTGGAGCTCAAACTTTTATGGATTTCTAAATAATAATTATGTATGTCTTTTACATCTGTAGGCAGTTAGCATTGCACTTATGTGTGCCTCTACAGCAGTTATGTGAAAGAATCTTCAAGATTATGAATGAGCGTCTTTTTTCAAAGGCCTATACATGTGGATAAGTATGTTAAAATTATACTTAATCCAACAAAAGCTTTTGTTCATTTTGATGTTGAAAGTGGAGCTCAAACTTTTATGGATTTCTAAATAATAATTATGTATGTCTGGCAGTGCATAATTTCAAACAATTTTACATGTGCGTGTTGGAATTTTTTTCATTAAGGTTGTGCAAAGAAAACTTTTAAATACATGTGCTTCTGAATCGCTCTACAAATGTGAAAAATGTTTTGAGAATTGTTTTATATAATTATATGATATGAATAGTATTTAGAGAGGGCATATGCATGAGGTGTTGTTTTTGGACTTGTTTTTTTTTTCTTTCCAGAAGTATGGACAGATATGTTGTTATCTGTTGATGGGTTGTTTTTTCTGCAGAAGTACAAGCAGATTTTTTATTTTTTATTTTTTTTTATCTGTTGATTTGTTAAATATTTTATCAGGTTACTAAAACCTCTAAGAAATGTACATTTATAAGTAATGATGTAATTGATACCTCCCACCATAGATCAAAAGTCCCTCATAGCAATAGAGTCCCATAGGATAGTACATCAGGTGTAACCTGCGCCTTGCTCTTTTGCCTTCTAATTCTGTCATTGCTGCCTTAGCAGAATTGGATGCCCGTAAGGATCCCCTCTTCTCTTTTTCTCTGTTTGCCTGTCTATTTTTGTGACGTTGCTTCCCAGACCATTCGTACAGTATAGCCTATATAGAGTGCTGATGTCGGACATTAAAACCAACTCAACTCAACTCAACCCAGACCATTCGTACAGTATAGCTTATATAGTGCTGATGTCGGACGTTAAAACCAACTCAACTCAACTCAGACCATTCGTACAGTATAGCCTATATAGTGCTGATGTTGGATGTTAAAACCAACTGAACTCAACTCAACTCAGACCATTTGTACAGTATAGCCTATATAGTGCTAATGTTGGATGTTAAAACCAACTCAACTCGACTCAGCTCAACCCAGACCATTTGTACAGTATAACTTATACAGTGCTGATGTTGGACGTTAAAACCAACTCAACTCAACTCAACCCAGACCATTCGTACAGTATAGCTTATATAGTGCTGATGTTGGACGTTAAAACCAACTCAACTCAACTCAACCCAGACCATTCGTACAGTATAGCCTATATAGTGCTGATGTCGGACGTTAAAACCAACTCAACTCAACTCAACCCAGGTTGAAGGTCCCGAGTTCGAATCCTGGCTGTTGCGTTCTCTACTGGTTGGGTCGGTGTCAGTATAAAACTATAATGTGACCGGCTGAGACAGGAGTCATGGTATCCCCGCCCTGTCTCGTGTGTGGCAGCACATAAAATTGTCAGACGTCCGTCTTGGAGCCCGTCCACAATATAGCCTATATAGTGCTGCTGTTGAACGTTAAACCAACCCAACCAACCAACCATCTATGGTTGAGCCTTATTTCCTAGATATGGGGTGACATTTTTTTCCACGTTGCTGCAAAACCAAAACCAAAACACTCACAAACTGTTTAAACTGTAATGTAACGCAGCACGTCTTCACAGATTTGGAAAGCTAGAATCTACACTGCTACAGGCCTTCACCCCTGACTGAGCAGTCCACAACAATGGGCAGAGACCCGAAATTACGCACAGACCATGAATCAAGTCTAAAAATAAAGTGTTGATCTACCGTAACCAAACACGGGCTACATGGACATTGCATAAGGGGCCTTTAATGGACAGGAACTTAATGTTCATTGGTAACTTTCGTCACGGATAAGGATGGATAATAGATCTATTCATCGGCAAAACTTAATTAGAGATCTAGACGAGATCATCTAGAATCTAGATCTAGATTAGATTTAGATTTTAGCTGATATTGCAGTGGCATTCAATGATTCTATGGCCTACCAAACTCAGGTCCTAAGTCCGAAGTACCCCTAACATCAAGACATAGATCTAGATATGATATAACTTGATTGAGATCTAGATCTAGATTCGGTTCTAATACTAAATGAAATTTTAAATTCACGATCTATAGGGCCTACATAGATCTAGAATCTAGATCTAAAACACTCGATGTTCTATAGATTCCAATTTTCCAAGCAGCTAGATTCTCTGTCCTTTCATGGATAGACTAGATCTATATATCTAACTGACTATTATGATAAATAATCACTGATCAATGCTTTTTTCTATATTGACCAGGGCTGTCTCCAACCGTGAGAAATGGATCATATCACACGCATTGGAAACTTTGATAGTGCTACACCCACATCACAGGTGATAAGGATCGTCCACATTTCGGACACACATTTGACCCACAATTCTTTGACTCCGCCTAGACCCCTAAGTGGCAATATCTCCATTAGACGCAGTAACAGTGTCGAGCAACCTAATGCAGTGATCGATGAAAGTGGGAAAGATGCATTCTTTAATAGATCGACTTCAATAGAGTCTAGAGAAGACAGTTACTATAAAGGTGGAGTGTTTTTGAGCAGTGTTGTTCGTAAATCTAGGGTCAACAACTATGAGGTCCCTTGTGGCAATGTCCTGGTCCACTCTGGTGACTTTGATTGGTCCAAGCAGTCAGGTGGGCTTTTGAGGTCTGACAACTTTGAGGAAATAGTTCAGATGATGAATGATTTTTTCGACCGCTTCCCTCACAAGGTAAAGATATTTGTAGCTGGCAATCATGAAGTGTCCTTGGAAGGCAAGAAGCTTTTGACTGTGCAGGAAAGACTCACATCAGCGGTCTATCTGTACAACTCTTCTTTCACATATGAGGGCATTAACTTCTACGGTGCACCCTACACCCCGTTTAGATACATGACCAGTGCAAGAGGGTTCATCCGCAGGTCGGGGAAGATCGCCCCACACTGGCGAGACATTCCATCTCGGACCGACGTTTTGGTCACACATTCCCCGCCCTATGGGATCCTTGATCTGGGAACAAAATGGACGACCCGCAAGCTTCCAAAGTTAACGAGGGCGCTGCACGCGGTTCTACCGGAGGCGGATTGTGACGTGTGCGGGGCTGTGCATCCGGGCCTCGGCCACTGGGGCTGTCCTCACCTCAAGGAGGAGGTTCTCATCCGTATCAAGTGAGTGTTATTGGTTTTTTTAGTTTTTTTTCATGCTGGTATATAGAGGGAACATTTTTTTTATTTGAATGGGATGCCGATTTTCCGTAAATGTACAGATTGTGAGTAAAAAATGTGATGGATAGTTTAATTAAGGCCTGACAAAGGGTTATGTTTGTGAAGCAATATGCTACAATACCTTACTAAGAGTTTCTAAAGTAAAAAAAAAAAGATAATGATCAAGTTGGCATCACTGTTATTGGATCAGGTATGTTGTAATGGTTCTTACGGTTAATAAATATATCTAAATTATTTTGTTGTACTAGGAGTAGTTAGTATGGATATCCAAAATGCATCTAGAAATAATTGTGCATTTATTTCGATGATTTGTAATTTTGTTTGTTCCTTTGCTTTCCTTACATGGTGTTTAACTTAATATAAGTATCTGAAATATGAAAGGAATTAAGGGGAATCAGAAACACCTGTTTAATTATGCTAAAATATATCTTTAATTTTTTTAGTAATATCAATAAGTGGTCCACAAACTTTAAATTCTTATCAAGTACAATGTTGGAGTCGGACTTCTTCATGACGTTCACAAGTAGTAGTCGAAAACATGAGGCTGTTTGGCGTTAACAAAAGCTGCGTTGGAAAAAGTGATGCCCTTTCTTGTTGTCACACCGTTGCATTCATGGACATGTCCGAAAAGATGCAATTTAGGCCTGTTGAGGGAAAAGATTTAAAACAGTTATTAAATAAAAATCTGTGAGATTAAATGATCACCTTCAATTATTTTTGTAAAAATATTCAGGATTATTTCATTGGTTAGCTTTTGTGGAGGGTGGATCCAGGAGAGGTGAGATCTAGTCTGGTCTAGTAAAAACAAAAAAACAACAAAAAACAAAAAAAGGAACACCATAACATAACAGCAGTTAAACATCACTCCAGCCTCCTGTCTTCCATT
Source organism: Elysia chlorotica (assembly GCA_003991915.1). Classification (NCBI taxonomy): domain Eukaryota; kingdom Metazoa; phylum Mollusca; class Gastropoda; family Plakobranchidae; genus Elysia; species Elysia chlorotica. The sequence continues at coordinate 56,432 of RQTK01001289.1, forward strand.
GTGCATAATTAAACAGGTGTTTCTGATTCCCCTTAATTCCTTTCATATTTCAGATACTTATATTAAGTTAACCATGTAAGGAAAGCAAGGACAAACAAAATTACAAATCATTGAAATAAATGCACAATTATTTCTAGATGCATTTTGGATATCTCATACTATCTACTCCTAGTACAACAAAATAATTTAGATATATTATTATTAACCGTAAGAACCATTCAACATACTTATCCAATAACAGTGATGCCAACTTGTTCATTATCTTTTTTTTTTTACTTTAGAAACTCTTTCTAGATAATATTTGTAGCATATTGCTTCACAAACATAACCCTTTGTCAGGCCTTAATTAAACTATCCATCACATTTTTTACTCACAATCCGTAAGTTTACAGAGGTTGTCTTTTGGAGGTTCTCATCCGTATCAAGTGAGTGTTAATTGTCTTTTGGAGGTTCTCATCCGTATCAAGTGAGTGTTAATTGTCTTTTGGAGGTTCTCATCCGCATCAAGTGAGTGTTAATTGTCTTTTGGAGGTTCTCATCCGTATCAAGTGAGTGTTAATTGTCTTTTGGAGGTTCTCATCCGTATCAAGTGAGTGTTTATTGTCTTTTTGAGTTTCTAATCCGTATCAAGTGAGCGTTTATTGTCTTTTTGAGTTTCTAATACGCAAGGGCGGCTGGTGCCTTTGGGCAGGGTGGGCAGTGCCCGACCTGTCTCGCTAAGAAGGGGTTGGGTTCCAAAAATGCAATGTAAACAATAATATGACAAAAACTAAAATCAATACCAAAATTAATGTATCCGTCAGACTCTGCATCTATAAGAGATTAAACCATTATATTACGCTCTTTCCGGGCGCGACGTGGTTTAGATTTACGTCAGCGTAACTCTGTCTTAAGTTTCAACATCTCAGTGCCGAGTAGAGTCCCCTTTCACCAAGGTGGGCTAATGTGAATTTGCCCAACCTCCTTGTAGTATTCCTAATACAAAAATTGGACTTTGACCCTAACGCTTTCCGTGTCTTTATAATAAGCCAAGTGGGGCTAGCCCGACTTGGCTAATTTTTCTGACATCTTGAACCAAATCCTTTCATATTTCTTGAAGTTATCACTTTAGGCCTCTGCATTGATTCTAGCAAAGCTCTGGTTTAGTTTAATTTAAACATTTACATATAGTCCCCTTATTAATATACATTTATTATATTTATTGTTTTTAACCTTCAAGTTTAAAACTAGCGATGAATTAAATATGGTTTGGCATTAGTTTAAACAGGCAATACAATAACAAGCTAGGCCTAGAGTCTGTGAGACAAGCCACAAAGGGATGGGCCAAGGTGGTGTCATTTTCAGGCATCTAAGAAAATTTGGGTTGCCGCCTATCCACACACACACAAAGTCCAACAGACAGTGTTAGCCTAGAATATCTGGTTCAACCGTTCTTAGCCTAAATACACACATTCACTTGTTTGTTTTGCTTTTTAGAGTGTGCAATTGTTGCATTGAGAAGGTGTGCACTGCATTGTCACTTGTCAGTAATTGTCGCTTTCGGGTTTGTTTTGCTTTTTAGAGTGAGCAATTGTTGCATTGAGAAGGTGTGCACTGCATTGTCATTGTCAGTAATTGTCGCTTTCGGTATTGTATACTGTAATCATTTGGCTTTTTTCATTGCGATCTAACTAGATCTAGAATCTACTTACTTGCACTGACTGTATAAACAACGCAGCAAGAATTCATCACTGAGTTATCGGATTTAAATTAGAGAGTCATTGATACGTTTTAAGACTCGTCAGAATGATTGACACTGCCTTCACAAATAAGTAAAGAACATGTTATTATTATTGTTGTTGTTGTTGTTGTTATTATTATTATTATTATTTTTATCATTATTTTTATTATTATTATTTTTATTATTATTATTATTATTTTTATTATTATTATTATTATTATTATTATTATTATTATTATTATTTTTATTTGTATTATTATTATAAATAATATTAATAATAATAACCGTGTTATTGTTGCAAAAAGTTATCACTATCTTTTAGTGTAATCTTATATTCTTACTTTTTCACTTTTGTCATGTAGTCAAGTCGCGGAATAAGATAATTTTGTTGATTATACTTTTTTTTTATAGAGAAACTGCCAATTTGCCCGTGAGTTAAGTCGAATTGGTTTAACGTCCAACAGCAGCACTATATAGGCTATATTGTTAACGGGCCCAAAGACTGACGTCTGACAATTTTATGTGCTGCCACACACGAGACAGGGAAGGGATACCATGACTCATGTCTCGGCCAGTCACATTATACTGACACCGACCCAACCAGTAGGGAGAAAAATCGCCAGGGCTCGAACCCGTACTTTTTCCGTCTGAAGCCGATGTTCTACCCCGTTTTATATAATTATATGATATGAATAGTATTTAGAGAGGGCATATGCATGAGGTTTGTTTTTGGACTTGTTTTTTTTTTCCAGAAGTATGGACAGATATGTTGTTATCTGTTGATGGGTTGTTTTTTCTGCAGAAGTACAAGCAGATTTTTTAAAATTTTTTTAATCTGTATTTGTTAAATATTTTATCAGGTTACTAAAACCTCTAAGAATTGTACATTTATAAATAATGATGTAATTGATACCCCAACCATAGATCAAAAGTCCCTCATAGCAATAGAGTCCCATAGGATAGTACATCAGGTGTAACTTGCGCCTTGCCCTTTTGCCTTCTAATTCTATCATTGCTGCCTTAGCAAATTGGATGCCTGTAAGATCCCCTCTTCTCTTTTTCTCTGTTCGCATGTCTATTTTTGTGAAGTTGCTTCCCAGACCATTCGTACAGTATAGCTATTATACTATAGAGTGCTGATGTCGGACATTAAAACCAACTCAACTTAACTCAACTCAACTCTGACCATTCTTACAGTATAGCTTATAAAGTGCTGTTGTCGGACGTTAAAACCAACTCAACTCAACTCAACCCAGACCATTAGTTAAAAACCTTATCTGTCCTCTGCTGCCCTTCATGCCTGCGGTGTTGACACACCAGGTGGAAGCTATTCCTCCACACCTTGGGCTGTAACTAAGTACAATGTTGTGTTAGCTTAAGACTTGTTGTAATAAGCCTTCTTTATTGCATATTCTTACAAGTTGTAAATTACTGTGACATTGTACCTACCGCCCTTTGTTTCCGTGTTTTTGTGGCCCAACCTCTCCATCTCTTTCTTACCACGTTGGTCTCTAGTACATGTATGTTTCCCTCCTGACGTTTGAGGTGTCTGAAGAAGATATTAAACTGGGTCAAATCTGCTCTCTTTCCACACAGTAAATAATGGTGCTTCTTCCACCAAGGTATCAGAAAAGGATAATCGTCCAGAAAGAAAATGTATTTACTCTTGTCAATACGGAACACTTTTTTTTTTTTCTCTACAAATTTACGTCCACTGATCTTAATATATTCTTTTAATTAGAATTCTGTATTGTTCTATTTTAATAACTTAAAAAAAATTGCATTATTGTTTTATATCTTTATCAAAACACTGGAAATAATATGTGGATATTACAACATTTCCCTACTTAGTTAAAATTAATTGGGTAAGAGTGAGACTGAAGTCTTGGTATCCCTGTCTTTGTCTGTGTGGTAGCTTGTAAAATTCTAAGACATACATCATTTTGTTGTACAGCCTGTGTGCATTATACTGATAGCCCAGATGTTGACGATCGATGTTAGGGAACCAACAAACCAGTAACATCATGTCACTCAAAGGAGTGGGCAGAACAGATAAAATGTCATCAGAATATGAATCTTTATGCTATAATACAAATCATAAAATTGTATCTAACAATG